>PNEQ01065789.1:0-29049 GCA_003012365.1 Medauroidea extradentata | reverse complement strand
TCTATTAGTGCTCGCAAACCCTCTAACTCAATAGCCATTTTTCTCGTAAACATAAACTTATAACCTAAAATTTCCTACCTAATTAAAATTAACAACTTTGATTAAATATCTGAACATTTACACTTAATTTTAACATCATTTAAAACATTTAATTAATTTTAAATAATTGCCTCCATCCCACTTCTGACACCAGTGTTACGAGCTTGCGGGCTAGGTACGTTTTGGGATGGAGGTCTTTGATAAAATAAAGAAAATAAAGCTAATCTAGTTTATTTACAACTGTATATACAAAAGAAATCTGTGTCTATAAAGATTTATCACAATAAATGGCAAACAGAAGAAACAACTACTACTTACATAAAGGATAAAAAAAATACATCTACACAAGTTCTCTGTCTATGGAAAGGTTACTAGTCACTCACAATGGTGGACCCAAAGAAATAATACCGCAGAATCTTTCTGGCCTAGAATCACCTTCTTCCTCCTACTTGCTGCGGTCCCACTCGCTGGACGCCCTTGAACAGTCGTCGCAATCCAATACTTGTCACTATCACTTCAGATCACACTAGGCACCTGCCAGCAAAAACTCTCTCACTCCTGCTGCAGCTCCCCCTTATATACCCCACACTCATTCTCGAATTATCTCGGCGGGTCTCTGTTCTCCAACCTCCTGGAAAGATGTCGTTTCAATGTCAAGCACCACCCCGAGAGATAAAGAGGGAACAGGATCATTCCAGATCACGATATTTTCTCTCGGTTACCCGATACTGGGTGGGCGCAGGTAGTTATCATGGAGTAATACAATCCATGCGGCACCCGAGGAGGCCTTTTAGCGCTGCCGCCACTGTATTGTATTTCGCCGCCCTGCCCGACAGCCACGGCGCCGAGGAGTGAGTGGGAAGGGGGTGTTCTAGCTCCGCCACCACAGTATCGTACTACACCGCCCAGCCAGACAGTCGCGGCTCGCAACATTACTATTGAAACGAGCATTATGGTCGAAACCATAATATCACTGAAAAACATGATTGGATCGTATCGTTATTGTACGAGAACGATATTATTTAATTTAGGTAATTTTACAATATTTTTAATAGTCATTGCCAATTACATTTTCATTTACTTTGCCGATTTTACGTGATATTAAAGAACAGAAAGTTATATTAGAAATAATTAATATAATCACTGTCGCTGTCTATGTTTACCATAGGTAAATCTAATCAGTCTCGCACTACTTTAGTCAGGTATACATTTTATTTTCTTCGATTTCATTTCACGCGTTAATAGGTTTCAATGTACATATTAATTAACCATGCCGCATCGGCGATAAACATGCAAATGCTTTAAAATACATGGTATTTCGTTCGATGATAAAAATGTATAGTATAAATAGCCGAAGATAGATTAAATTTAAGTTGTATACCATTCAAGAAGTAAATATTAATTCACCCAGGTTTACTGACGCATTTGTGAATATTTAACTGCCAATCATATTTTAAGTAGTGATGCACAGTACATATTTATCGACTATCTCTTGTAATGTTACGATATCAGTTGGGGGCTGCGGTTGGCGCAGTAGCTAGAGCACAATGAATCCGGGTTCGATCTATGCCGGGGTCTGTCCCCCTGAATTTCGTATGTGAGAATCATGTCGCCCAATGTCACTGGTCGGGGGATTTTCTGGGGGATCTCCCGTTACCCCGCCCCTTCATTCCGGCGCTGCTCCATACCTCATTTCATCCCTCACCATAGCACCAAAGACTTAGATGTTATGTTCAGACCAAAATCTGTTCACTATATGAATTAACACGTATCGTGTAGTTACGACATTTGAAGTTATGCAAACATGTTTACCCATTTTCAGATGTGCGTTTTTTTTTTCGTGAATAATAATAATAAAGTTGTATTTTATCACTACTCAGCATGCACGGATAGTGGCAGTGTGTCAACCATAAAGCGCTTATGAAAATTCACGTGGGTAGGGTAGGTCAGCTAATATCTCAAGTTTTTGGTGTTCGGTATATTTCCCGGTTAAGTTTACCTGTAATATAGGTTTTTTTATTCCCGTCATTTTAATGCATTTATTAGTATTACAAGTGTTATAAGCTACACTGATAACAGATCAGCCACCTCCCATAGTAAACAACACGTGTGGGTGTGGTACAGCCATGGGAACGAAGGCCATTTTGTTTTCTCAGATTCTCGAAACTTCTCGCTACAGCTGAGCCAGGCCGTTATACTATTGCCAATGTCACTCACTGTATCAAGTCGGGCAGTTGATTATCTGCGAAAAGAATAATATTGAGCAACCGAAAAAAAGAAGAAAGTTACGAAATTTAGCCTGGGAATACTTTGATATCAAAGAAAGTGAAGCCATAGTCAGATGCAAATAATAATCATCTATGTCTGTTATAACCATCATATTTATAATTAATTTTGAAGTAAAATTACGTAACATATCGACAACTAAAACCATGATGATGTATGTGCGGTCCTACATGCGATAATCCGGTAGTCGACCCCGCCGGGAATCGAACCCGGATCGTCTTGGTGGGAAGCTAATAGCAGCTTTGTTATTAGACAATTCCCCAGTTGGGACAGTTTTCTTGAATCGTACAATTGAAATAACTTGAACGGACAAACACAAATTTTACACCCAGCTAGACCTGGGAATCGAACCCAGGACCTCTCGTGTCAAAGTCGGTCGCTCAACCAATTGAGCTACGGGGGGTCGGCCTACTATTCGGCCACCGTGACCCTTTATTTAATTAAGGGGCCTCCCTACCTGCGTTTGAAACGTGTTGCAGCGAGTAACGACTGTTCTTTTATTGACGAAACTACTTAACGCGCATTATATTTGTATGTCTACGAAAAGAATACACACTTCAAACTATGTCGCTGTAGTTTCACAAATTCGGTGCGTGTATATAAAACATCATTTTCGGGCCTCTCAAAATGGCCAAAAATGGGGTTTTTCCAGACTACTGTATCTATAAAAATAACAACCGGATTCTAAAAACACAACTATAGAAATAAATTACGATAATCTATTACCGATATTTTGTAATGAAATAAACATTTTCTGCGCATGTGTGGATTAAATTTTGTTGTGAATCCAGTCTCGAATAATTAACATACGTGCGTGTATTCATACGTACTTTAAGTGTTGTTGTGAGTCCGGCTTTACGAATGTTTATGAGAATGTGTGTATTCGTCGTCTGGAACACATTAAGCGGGTGTTACTTACACAATGCATTAGAATTGAAATACTTAATTGCTTGTCTTCAGAAATGTGATTCTGAAATTACGAGTGTGTATCTATACCTACAAGTTTGATACTATCGATATTTATTACACATTTTTAACAAAACTATATCAAGTTAATGGTACATAGATTTTATTAAATAAAAAAAAAGATGTCAATAAATACCATAGAAAATATATAGAAAAATAAAAAGCTATGAAAAACAGAAATTGAAAAGTTGATATAAAAATCGATATCGGCAAATCGATGTAGCGAAAAGTTAACATTATCGATATACCGAAAAGTTACAGTGTTACCGATATACCGAAAAGTTACAATATTACCGATATACCGAAAAGTTACAATATTATCGATATACCGAAAAGTTACAATATTATCGATATACCGTAAAGTTACAATATTATCGATATACCGAAAAGTTACAATATTATCGATATACCGTAAAGTTACAATATTATCGATATACCGAAAAGTTACAATATTATCGATATACCGAAAAGTTACAATATTATCGATATACCGAGAAGTTATGTTATTATCGATACACTGAAAATGCCGAGTATGCCGTTGAACTTAATATCCATACCAAAATTTTTGATGTGGAACAGCCCTACAACACGGTAGATGTACTTCGCGCCCGTATTACTGATGCTTGTACTACCATTCGCAACACCCAACACATGTTTGATCGCATAACACACACGAGTGTGCGTCGCTGTCAGTTGTGTATCGAAGTAGGTGGTCACCACTTTGAACAGTTACTATAAAATACTGCACACATGGATTATTTGCAATGCCAGTTCTCGTGCAGCTACCATCTATGGTTTTCCCTTTTGGGTTACAAGTTGCCGAAGAGCTGTTATATGAACGTACTACTGTCCTGTTGCTAACTTGAATTCTCGCACAACTAATCCTTGGTCGTACGACCTGCTTTGCGACGCGGGTTGCTTACATGGCAGACAACCAAGTGACCCTCCAAAATCTTTTTTGTTCTCAAAACAGTTTATCATTAAAGTGTTCCATGAAGGTTATGTGTAATGATTTGTGTATGTGTAATACTTCTTTGAAAACAATAAAAGTACCCAAGCGAATGTCGGAATGGATTCTTAACAAAGACCATGGCCGATTCCTTTCCAGTTCCCTAGTATGAATAATGAACTTTATTATCAATGAAACGTTCAGCTCCATAAAAAAATCACCATTTACAATAAAATGCACTGTGGCAACAATACAATACCTGGCATGTAGACAACAGCTACATTCGCAATGGAGTATGCACAGAATACCTACTTGTAAACGCATTTCGTAATCAGAAAAATGCAACTTGTGCTGCAGTTCTTTAAATGCGCATCTCAAATGTAAGTCAAGGAAACCTCAACAAATAAAACTTAAAAACTACAGCTCCATACACACCTATGCCCAGCGCATACCTTCATCTCTGGTGCATTTCAGGTGTGAGTTTTATGTAACAAGCAACGGAAGTTCGGGTGCCTACGATGCTATAATCACTTAGTACAGGTTGTAGTGCTCAACTCACATGCAGTGTATTGCAGCCACTGATTATTTATATGATTTTTTCTCTCGTAAACTGTGCGTTCTAGCGACTTGCAACAAGAGATTCTTTTTGTTACTTAGGATGCACTGTTCAGAAAAGTAACATAAAACGTTCACAAAACACAACGGCACAATAGTTGAAGGGAACCGCGGTGGCCGAGGGGTCAGGCCTCTCGCCTCCCACTAAAGCGATCCGGGTTCGATTCCCGGCGGGGTCAGTCCCCGGATTTTCGCCTGTGGGAATCGTGCCGGACGATGTCGCTGCTTGGCGGGTTTTCTCGAGGATCTCCCATTTCTCCCGCCTCTTCATTACGGCACCACTCCATACTCACTTCTTGTCATCACTCACCAGCGCTGACAAAAATATCTCATTCGCTCTCTCACAAAAGTTGTTGCCAATAAGAGGGTAGCCACCCAAAATTTTCATGAAAGGGAGAGTTTTAAACTGTGGTTTCTTCGCGGGATCTCGATAAAATTAATCATTGTGCGCAGTAGTGTAATTTATCTCCACGTGGTTTCCGATGTTAAAAAAAAAATTAAAAATCTATTTTCAATGGTTGATGTCTCACATATAAACAGCGGTAGACGAAAATTTCTTTATGTAACTATAACTAATTTTTGTAAGGAATCATAATCTCACCATTTGTACATGTAGTTCAGGAATGCCCTGTATATGTTTATAACTATTAAAATTATAGTTTTTACAAATATAATATATAGAGTTAGGAATTAAAATTTACTGAAAAGTCCAAAATGCGCCATATTGTTTTAACATTTTTATAATACACACAAAAATGAATAACTTCGAAGAAAATAATTGTGTATTGCTTCTCAACTGATGTTATAGCATTGTTTACGCTATCTTAACTATTTATTTTTTGTAAAATTTTGCTACAGCATCAATAACACCAGTAAGCTCTCAGTATTCTTTAAAAAACTACTTTTAAAATAGGCACTATTTTTTAGAAATTGGATTTCCTTAAGTATGTTTTCCAAATCTCTTAGATATTAACTGAACCAAGTATGTTACGATGCCAAACAGATAACTACTTACTGCGTTGTGATAGAAGCCTACCTATTGTAGACATGGTTCATACAACTTTATTTTATGTTCCTGTTTCAGATTCAGATCTGTATTTGATACCAAGTATGTGATGCAGGAACTACCCTCGCAACTGAATACTTTTCTGAGTTGTAACTATAAACCCTTGCGAAGCTAGAGCCCTTGCGTGTTATCCAGTACGGACTGCTAAATGGGTTAATTTGCTTGATGTATTGTATGGCATGTGAAATATTGAAATATGAAATGAATAGGAATAATACAAATTCGTGATGAATTCTTTGTGGAGAATAGTGAGTTTTAACACGTTTCTATTGACGTGATTTCTTGTTCGTTTGTCTGATCGGTAACATTGACACGTTCGGTAAAAATGAACAGGGTTATATTACTCGTTTCTTGTCTGTCTGTTCGGTAAAAGTTTTGCAATCGATTTTAAACTAACTTCCCGATGAGTCAGATACTTGTAACCGTAGACATAACTGAGAAAGTAATGCTGAAATAATAATTATTTACAAAATAATAAAAATCCCGGGAAACGATTATGAAAAATAACTTTTTTATAAAATAAAAAAAGTAATATTTGACATATTACGTTGACAAAACACATCATTGCAAAATTTCACACACACATAAGACTAAAAAGAGAAAATAATATTCAATAAAACTATTTTAATATACCACGTTTTTAAAAATGACTAAAAATTACCTAGGCCCTAATAGTTTATCTTACAAAAATATACCACGTTTTTAAAAATGACTAAAAATTACCTAGGCCCTAATAGTTTATCTTACAAAAATATTTATTAGACGCATGCATGGGATGAAAGTATGGCGTGTAGGAATAACTGTTAAGAAATCTCACACAACAATTTATATAATTTGCAGTGCAATTAATTGTTGCCGAGTTATGTGAACCTCTTGCATGCGCGCAACGTTTCTCGTTTTATTATTACAAGTATTTTCGTAGGAGTAATTATTTTGTACTTTTAAGTTTGTTTAAAAATGTGGTATATTTCTTTATATTTAACAGTATTTTACTTGTAGTTTGTGCAAACAGAAGTCATATTACAAATAACTTATTGGAACTTTAAAACAAATATGTAATAACTGCATTTGCGAATTAAGGCCAAGCCAATCAAGCAGCTACTGGATTCGTAAATGACAATACGCGTTTACGATTTGTCATCTGGCTATCCCGGTAAAATATCATTTAAACTTGAGGCGTATACAAAGTGATCATAGTAAAGTTCGCTTGCGTAAAAAAAGTGAACCTAACTAATTGCTTGTATACGTTCGATCGTAACCTGACGAACCCAATCACGTGATCTATAAAACACGGTAAACTCTATGAGGTTACTTATAGTAAATATCTCATGAGAACTGCGTTAGTAAAATAAGGCCGGTATACGAGGGTAAAACGAGGCACTTATTTGTCATTTACGTTGTTTTTGTAAGTTGAAAATTAAAATGTTAACATATCTCTTGTTTGATAGTGTTAATTTACTTAAATTCAATTTTTTAAATGAGAACCGGGAACCGTAATTCAGGTTATTTGAGTTAACTTCGAGCAGACGACATACTGTATTAGCGAAAGTTAAATTGATACTGAAGGTATCTGATACTTAAGTGATGTACTCATTTTCAGTACCTATTATAAGTGTGATTCTGATACAAAGGATAGGGTTGATACTTCACGACCCGTATCTACAGGTAAGCTCTCCACGACAAAATACTATTGTGTTTTTACAGTGTACGCACTTGGCCCCTGGGACCTCTGCCTTCCGCACGTCTTGCGCGATCAAGGGCCGGCCTGCGTACCAGGCGCTTCTCTTGATGTCGTCTTCCTCTTCGCCGACATTACTGCACTAAATAGACGACGTCAAGTAGGGCGCTGAAAATGTGGAGAATCACGGAGAGAATTAATTTATCTACAGGTCATCTGTTGTTTACTACGTATTTTCTGTCATTTTTTCCCCCATTTATATTGTAGCAGTTTTTAAGAGGAGTCTTTGACAAGATGTTTTCTTTAGAAATCAGTGTTTGCGAGTTTACACAGTGACCGTAAGTGACAGTTCTTGGAAACATAGTTTCTTTCCAGGAAAGGTGAAAAACTTATACTTAGAAGCCTTTGTTGACTTTCGTCCTATCTTATGTCATTACAAAGAAAAGCCGTATGTGAAAATGACTAAAAATGGTACTGTTAGGGCATTGACACTCAGCCTCCTGAAGGCAAAGGAGAAAAATACATTATGGAATCTGTGGTTCAATCCTTTGGCTTTAGACACATGCAATAATAAGTTACTGTTACTGATCTAATTCGCGTGCTATTGGACTACAATGACCGCGATCGGTCGCGGGTTGTAAGGCCAACACTTACTCGTTCAACCCATGTCTCATCGCCTCTATGTGCAAGACGTCTGTCTTCCCCTTGATTACTTCTCTTACCTGACAATAACTGTCTTGACTACCGGCCTGGAGCCATAGCTAGTTGATTGCAGGAACCGACGTTTCATCAAACAATGCAGTTAACATCTTGGGTTTCAGAACGACTGAAAGTCGTTTGTTAACTGAGGCCCTCAATAAAAAAAAAGTGTCTCATGGATATTTTCTGTGACTGTGAAAGCTGTGGGTTCGATCATGCCCTTAGATAAATTGTCTCTTTTGACTGGCTGCCCAGATGGCCGATGGGAAGAGGTAGGCATTTCAATTTACTCCTAGAGCAGCTAATTACAATGTCCTTTCTGATTGGCTGTTGTGGTGGCCTATCATATTTTTCTGCTTGGCAGGTATTTTACATGCTATGAAATATAGACCCGAGGATTTACTAAGCTTGTATCAGTCATCTCTGCTTATAATAGAATGATGTATGGCTTCTGGTAGTAAAGGCTATTCCAAAGTTATATTTACAACTTTGACTGCTAATATCAAAAAAAACTAAAAAAGATAGAAAGGTGCAGTTTGCGCCACAATGTTCATACACACCTGAAGTTTTAGTACCCGTTCAGCAAAATTCAATGTGAGGACTATCTGCAGCACGCAGGATATCTAAGCGGTATTCCAGTTCCTCCCAGGTCCGGCCTAGCAAGTCTGCGTTCATCTGTTCAATTGCTGCTGTTATGCGTACTCGCAGTTCCCGTAGGTCCCGCACTGGAGTGTGGTAGATCACATCCTTCACAAAGCCCCATAAAATAAATCCAGTGGGGTGATGTCTGGAGACCTAGGGGGCCAGGGAATGGGTCCTCCTCTACCAACACAGCGACCTGGAAATTTGTCGTCCAAATCCAGTTTCCTTGAACCTCCTGTACTACGCTCTGACTGTCGGACGTGTCTATGCAATGTGTCCGGAACTTCCACTGGACTTGGGTGTCGGATCTGGTTTCTATAAACCACTCGACACATTGTGTCATCTGCTAGGGGTGACCATTTTCGTCAGTGAATAACCTGCACAAACAAACACTAAATGAAGCTTCAGGTGTGTATGAACATTGTGGCGTAAACCGCACTATTCTATCTTTTTTAGTTTTTTTATATTAGCAGTCAAAGTTGTAAAGATCATTTTGGAACACTCTGTATTGTTTATTCAGCAGTTGTTATCCTCTAACAATAAAAAACAAACATTTAAAGGCGAATAAACTAAACTGATAGTTCGTTTGTTTGTCACGAATTGTCTTTGCAGTATTAAGTTATGTCAAATTTGTCTTACTTTCTTAAAATAGATAAACGTTTGAAGAACACTTTTAATTGCTGTTATTGGTTTAGATAAAATGATCACAAATTAACATATTTTCCAAATAATTATCAAAAGTTTTGAACTAATTAGCTTTTGTATGTCGTAAATTAAAGTAAGCAACGGGAATAGAATGTAACGTAGTTTCTAAACTATCCACTAGTAGCGTTACTAGAAAACTGTTGGTCGAACACAGCACCCTGTACAGGACACACCTTAACTTTGTGTCTGCATGTGTTGGCTGTATCACTCCCGTGTGCCTAGGTTTCGAACATTTAACATATCTACCACCAGGTATGCTTCTATGCTTAACGTTGACGTTGAAGTAAGGTTTTGTTTTCAGTATTATCTCCGAATTTGGTGTCAGTAAAATTTCTAAACATTTTACGAATGTAATGCTTGATTTCAGCTCAAGTGCTTCTCGAAGTTACAGGAATATCATTTGATAGTTTCGAATCCACCGCTCTATTTTCCCCGCAGTAAAGATTTCACTCAACAATATTTAAATATTATTTTAAAAGTTAAAACGAAGAGATGTGAGAACAGTCAAAAGAATTTTCTGGAAAGTTCTTTACTCTTGCTTTGTCAACATAATGAATTTTAAAGAACTATACCAGACATATTTCGCCTGTATGATTATAGGATTCATATAGTAAAAATCACAAACTTAGATTTCATATAATTCTAGTAAATTCTTCTTTAAGTTAGTCTCTTATAAATAAATACACTGTTTGATACAATAAGAATAAAATATAAAATCGTGTCAAAATTTTAAAATTAATTTTTGGGCATAAGTCTTGTTTCAGTAAGCATCAGGCTCAACTAAGTAAGTGCAGGTGTAGGCGCAGTATGCCTACAGGCTGTTGATAGTAAAGTGAGAACTTTTTAAGTCTGTCTTGTCAAGAAAAAATTATTAAAATATGTACTTATTGTGCCCTTATATATATATATATATATATATATATATATATATATATATATATATATATATATGTGTGTGTGTGTGTGTGTGTGTGTGTGTGTACGGTTTCATCAACACACTGTGAGTGAGAGATTTTGGTCTTCATAACTGGTGAGGGGTGACATGAGGTGAGTGTGAAGCATCGCCGGAATGAAAGGGCGAGAGATCTCCGAGAAAACCTGCCGACCAACGGCATCGTCCGGCACGATTCCTACATGCAAAAATCTAGAGATTGACCCTGCCAGAAATATAACCCGGATCGCTTTGGTAGGAGGTGATTGGTCTGACCATTCGGCCACCGCGGACCTTCAAAGCGTTGTGTGTATTACTTACACTGTTTGTGTAAACAACTAGCTGTTCCCGACATGTGTTGCATTGTCTCTCTTCATATCTTGTTGTACATATACAGAGCAGACATATTTGCATGACATAAATATATACCAACAAAAGTAAGCTATATTTCAACGAAATGATAATCAAGTTATTTTGTTTTGTTTTAATTGTAGCTGGAACCCCCAAACTTCGTTCGCGCGGTTTTCAATTTATTGCTATAATATTTCTGAAACAAAACAATTTCGAAAAGTGCCTAATGGTTCAAAATTATACTAAGGGTCATTAATGACCGTTTGAGAAACCTTTTTAAAAAATGTTTTCACTGATTTTTTTGGGTACCCTGTTCTGTCCTCGTATCCCGTTTTGCCACCCTCTTCCATCGAAAGTATAAACTTATTTTTTGGTTCAAACCTTTGCGAACGCAGGAACAACTGAACAAAGTTCTTTTACATTTAATTTTCTAGGTTTTGCCCCTCCCTGTACCTAATACATGACTTTTTTTTGCAGCAACCTTTGCACAACTCAAAGTTTTATCGCAATCGGATGAATAGTATAGGAACGCATAAATTACATACAAATAAACGAACGTTAATTTTTATATAAACAATTGGCTGTAAAGAATTATCGGCTGAAAAGGAAAAATTTCAAAAGTGTTCTCTTTACAGTGGATACCCTATGATCGCAGACTGAGCAGAAGCGAGCGCAACATCTGCTCACGTTGAGTGAAAACCTCGAGTCTGTCCCTCAGTAAGGTCGTTGGGTATCAAATAGTTCGTTATTTTATATTTATATATGCTTCTGGATCGTTAGTAAACGCCTTAAGAGTTCAATCTTAACAAAGTAAAGTTGTTTTTTAGTTTGGATATTTTTTGTTTTTAACTGCTAAAGTCGCCGTTTAGAAGTGTTTGTGTAAACATACAGCAATGTAAAATTTAAAACTCTTTGATGAACCTTAGTAGGCACATTTTATGTCTCACTGGCTGTTCAAAGGTGTCTTATGATTTCTTCACTCAAAGTTCATTTTGCCTCTAAGTAACTGTGAAAAGTTATTTAAAATTTGGCATTATATAGCCTACGCGTACTAAAATTGCATTGAATTTTCGTTCAGTGAATTTGCAAACTATGACTTCAAACTTGAAAGCAGTATTGTGAGATCACCGTAGTTTAAATCGGAAAAGTCGTTTAACGTTTTAACTGCGCCTATACAACAACGTAAAAATTGTGACACTGACAGTTAATTTTACAAAAAAAAGTCTCCAAAATAAGAATTACGCTGTTAATATTGTACAAATTCTGATGTTTACTAATTGACCGTAATATCACGAAGATACAGACTAATGAGTTGAAAATACCCAACGTCCTTCAAGCGAAGAGGAGCGGGTACAAGGTACAATCCCGCAAACAAGTCATGGCAAGAGCGGACTCAACCGGGCCTGCTGCACGTCTCCATTCCCGTGAATATCTGCATTTACAGTTTCGTGTTGAAGATGCTGGAAAGAAAAAAAAAACCTTTAAAATTTTTACTAAACAATACTCAACTTTAATGCGACCGTAAATAAAGTCCAGTTTCGCTAACTATAATTTTTATAGAGTTCGTTTATTACGTTTAAGACTATGTCAAATGTCGTAAATTTACTGTTATGTGTTCGTAGAAAATATAAACTCCCTATCTGTGTCGTAGAAATAAAGTGCATAATTTGCTCTAAAAGTAAAATTACTGAGCTACAAGACATCTTGTTTAATCAAAGAAAAGATTTTCTATTTTTTTAATTGCCGAAATAGATAAAAATTTTAAACAGATTAGACAACATTTAGAAAATACGTTTTTTCCTGTGTGATCATAAAGGTATCCAGAACTATTTCTGTGCTTGTTCTTTCACTGAAAATTACTTAATTCATGGGACGAGGATAGTATTTTTATACGTGATGTTCCGTAATTAGTGGTCGTACCACATATATGGTAGAAAACGCAAAAATTAACATTATATGTTAGTAAACAGTTGTCCGGAAATGGCAGTCTGAAAAAAATTGCAGGACCAAATATTAGAGCTCATATGTGAATTCCGCGCGCTCTGAGACGCCAGTCTAGTGCCTGACAGTATGAGCGAGCACAGTCGAGTGGAACCAGAAGTATTGCGGGCTGCAGCTGTCTAGGCGCAGTGGAAAACATGGCTCATCTTCACATGTGCCTAGATATATGCAGCCCGCAATACTCTTGTTGCTACTCGTTAGCGCTAGCTCATACTCTCGGCCACTAGACTGGCACCTCGGAGCGCGCGGAATTCAGATATGCACACTAATGTTTGCCCTGCAACTTTGCAGGATACCATTTCCGGACAAATGTTCGCTGAAAAAATAACATTTATCTTTGCATTCGCTACCATCCATGTGATTTACAACTGCTAATGCCGGAACAGCCAGTATGCACGAGCAAATAGCAGAATTGCGACTTTCCCCCATGTTATATTAATTCAAAAAATATTTACTTGTCGGTAATTACAATATATATATTTTTTTTTTGTTTTGAAATTAGTGTTTACTGAAAATATAAAATTACGAATTCTTATCTTTCTGGCACCCTTTTAAGTTACTGTGGGCCTGCAGAACAGGCAGGCGAAAGGAACATAACTAGGTTAACATAAAAGTATATGACCCTATTACACGAATTAGACAAACAGTCCGTAGGCTTTATCAGGAATCTCTAAACGACATGGTTTTTGTTGCCCACTCAGGACCTGCGGTGGTGTAGTGGTCAGACTACTCGCCCCTCACCATGGCGATTCACGATGGCAGTCGCTCCTGATTGTAGCGTGCGCGACAGCATAGCAGTCGTCGCCATTAGCAGGCGGGTTTTCATGGGGTGCTCCTGTTTTCGCAGCATTTACGTTTCTCTATCGCTCCATTCTCACTTCATATACACACATAAAAAGGTACTGCAGCGTCCTTGTGGAATGACTGGAGCTGATCGGCGGTCGTACGCCTTCCATTTAATAGGCCCTGTTCATTTGTGGTTGTTTACATCTTTGGGCAGGTGTACTAACATCTACGAATAGTCAAAGGCACAGTGTTCTTGATGTAACATAACCATTCATCATCAGTACTCAACCGATCTTGGAACCCCAATACTTTTTTGATGTGTGTACAGTACATTCTCGCCAGCCCTTAAGCGGCCGCCTGGCTGGTGCTCGACTGCTTGCGGCGTGTTCGGAGTTAAGTATATTTTCTCAGAGCTCATTAAATGTGCGTACACAATGCTTATCTGCGAAAAGAAAACACTTCAGACTACTTGTAAGTATGACTTTTAAAATATCGCGCACATTGGAAGCGTTATTTTTAATTCATCAAACTTGGCTAAAATCGACGGTTGTATGTACCGAATTCGTTTGAAATTCAGGTCTACAGTTGCACTGAACTGTGCTACAGTGACGGGCTCAGTAAAATAGTAGGGTCACCGCTTAGATCCCCACAGTAAAACTGTTACGGCAGGAACGTTGAGCACGTGTTTATGACTTTGAATGTAGAGGCGATATCTCAACACGTGCCGACCGGCGTCGCTCGTAGTGCCTCATCGATTTTCACCTCACAGACAAAACAAACACATCCTTCACTACGTGGCAAAAATGCGTTATTATATATTTGTACAACATAGTGTTCGTTTTATAGATGTTACTTGCGACTATACTTTCCAACCGTGGAAATTTTTAGCTCTCACAGTCTTCCCTTTTAAAAAAAATTTATCATAAATGAATAAAACTGTCATTATTTTCAGATTTTTTAATTCAATTGATTTTCATTGTGCAGACTCAAAAATAGCAATAATGGTACATTACTGACCTAATAAATTGATTGTATTCTAAGTAGTAAAAAATAACGTAATTATATTTTCTTTTTGGTATTTCTTTTCAGAGTAGATTTTTAAAATCGGAGTTATTTTTTTGTTAATTTTTTTTATTATTATTTTTTTTTTTTACTGAATTCCGGTGCCTACCTTCCACATTCGTGCTGTTTGTCGTAAAGGAGTTCCGTAGTGCCTACGCAGTCCAATAAAGTCTAGAACGTTCTTGACCATAGTTACTTACCTACTTATCTTGGATTGTCACAAACCTACCAATCTCCCAATCACTACAGATTTCCAATTCGATTTTGAGGAGTTCCCTGATGCGAAATCCAATGTCCAATGAAATTAAAATGGGACCTCCTTGAAAATATCCCCTTCGAAACAAAGAAGAATTTTCCAAATCGGAATATAAGTTTCGGAGTTCTGAAGTAAAAAAAATTACCGAATTGATAACATTATCCGTTTTTTTAAGTCGGTTAAAAATTATGAATTTTTGCCACGTGAAAGCCCTTAATGTGGCTGCCTGGATGAACATATTTTGCGCGTTCGATACCCAGATTTGCGTAATCGTAAGTACGACGCAACGCGCACATTTCCTCTCACCCTAGCCTCTAGGTGCAAGTCACTGCAATGACATGCAGTCTTCTCGCCGACAACTCGCCTCTATAAGACAGTCAGTGGAGACTCATTTTATGACGTTATACTAAATATAATTGTGTATTTTACACGCATATACCTTATAAAATATTTTGCACCATGTTTTTCATACCTAGAAAGGGCCGCAAATATACCAATTTTCGAAATTTTTGATACAGTAAAAATAATCTTTACTGATAAGCGGAGGAGATAACATGTATACACACCTTCACAGAAGATTTTGAATCGCCGTTTTTACCCCACTGGATGCACTGTTTGGGTGTAACGTTTTCTTGGTTGTCCTTTTTGCACAGCGCGATAACCCTATAGTTTTATTTATGGGAAGTATTATGTAAAGAGAAACGATTACTTCTAAATTTTTTCTACTAATTAGGCTGATATATTTTAAGGTACAAGAGTCTGGAAAAGTTGCAATTAGCCGTAGTGATGACTCCCCAAGATATACTTTTAATAGGCGTGCGGTACTTTAAATACACGGAAGCATAGTTTGAAGTGTTTTTTATGTTAATAGACTAGCTATATTGCCCGCGACTCACTTCATTCAATTGGTTCTTCAATTCAATGTTTCTTTGAGTCGTGTAAATTTCAGTCCAAGAACTCAAATTATCTTACGCAATTCGTAAAAACATGTATTCATATTTGCATTCTCGTTTTAAAAACTATTTTTTTTTCAAAAAGTAAGAAAAAATAATTTTTAATAAAAGCTTCAAATTTTATATTAGCATAACATCAGTACTGATAATAACACTATGGTAAAAAAATTTAAGTTAAAAATCTGAAACGAAAGTTCAATTCTAAATGGTGCAGGATGATACTAAGGGTCATCAATAACTGTTTTAGAAACAAATTATACTACATTTTTTTTGGGTAACCCGTTCTGCCCTAATGCCCCGTTTTCCCCATCTTCCTTCTTGTAAATATTTTTTTGTCAAACCTTCGCGGGCAAATGCTTAATTCACCAATGTTTCATTGTAATCAGGTACACCACAAACATACATTTAAATATACGTATATATACACATACATACACGCATACACTTATGAAATATATATTGTATGCGAGTATTTTGTTGTGAAACTGTAGTTTTATCCGTTGTACAAATAAGTTAAAGTGGTTGGGTGGCTGTAGTCAGAGGTAGGCACTTAATACTGAAACTAGTTACGTGGTTAAGTTAAAGGCGAGGGTTACGGTTAGTGAAATATGTTAATATAATTACGGTTGCTTTACGCTACATAGTTCAGAATACAGATTACTACAAGGTTATACTAGATAATTTAGGTAGGAAGGGAGCGGTTGTTTAGTTAATTACGTTAATGTTCTACTCTATGATAGGAGACCCTTTGGACAACTTAGACCTCACCGTAACATGATGTGCCGGAGGCTGATGATGTATGTGCTCGGCTATCGACGGACGGCGGCACGTCGTGGGTCTCGACCCAGGACCATCCTGGCGAGCTGGTGACGGCTAGAAGAAGACAGGCCTGGTTTACTTGGTAACAAAGACGTTATATTGGCTAGCTCGTCCTCATCATTGCGCCACTACGAGGAGGTGAGGTGAGCTGCTGTCTTCCGTGGTTTCCCAACGCTGGCCTCATTGCAGCCCGAACCTCTCTCGTTGTCCGGCTATACAGGCAATATCATAACATTATGTATATGTGTATATATACACATACACACATACAATTTTATACTTATATATACATATAAACACACACATGTATATACACATATACACATGCATATATATATATTTTTTAATAACAATTTGATGAGTTTCGAGTAACAAAGAAGACGCGTGACACACTACACTAGGACTTGTATTAGACCCTGAGTAAATATCTTCTCTTCACTTGATCTCGTACTGGTCCGCAGGTGACGCAGCAGAGCTACTTCCTGGCTCGCCTCGTACAAGACTTCTGGGACAACCACGCACTTGAACATGCTCTCTCAGTCCTCTTCGCTGGAGTGGTGCTGCCTTCGTCTGCGGTAAGCCTCCTTACACGGTTGTTTGACTACGCAGGCCTGCAAAACTTCAGGGCCACAAACATTTTTCATACAATTTTTTGTGTTTTTGTGTTTTGTAATTCTGATTTCAAAACTCAATTATGTTATCTTTATCACGTAATTTTGTTCACAACATATACGTTATTGACACTTTTATCAAATGTATATGTGGCAAAACACTTTTATATGCCGTTCACGATAAAATTAGCACTGCATAAAAGTTTTCTTTCAACTGTTTTGCAGCCGTATTTGCCATTTTTAATATGAATACTTCTATATAACTAAAAAACCGATGAAATGTTTCAACACTCTCATAAGTTAACATCTACTGGCCAAATAAAAACACATTTTTAATTAATTACATGTTCCGCTGAGTGTTCTGTTTATAGTGAACGACCTATACAATAAAACAAGTACTTCCTGAAAAATTATAAAAAGACATTCAAATTTATAACGGTTGTAGTTCATTAGGCCTATCAGATGAACGAGCACTGTATTGTTAATGCTACAAAATACCAGTATAATAAAATCACGCACAAAATATCATTTTGTGGATAAATTGTGCATGGTCGAGCATTTTCATTATGATTCCTGCGTTAAGCTCATAAGTTTCTTTACCAAGAAATAATAGCGTGAGAAAAGTTTTTCCATCGCAGGTCTTCGCCTCTAATTTATTCTCATTTCTTTGAAACTTATGTTTAACAACCTTAAAGCTTACTACGGAATATGGTTTTGTGTAGCACACATTTTCAACTATAGGCGCAGAGCGACATACAATCATAGTCTGGCGCCCGATAAAAATGTAATAATTTATTTTATAGGGTAATCTTTAGAAGTATGTTAAGTTAGTATGATAGACATATGTCTAAAACTTGTTACGTTTTCATCTGAGCTCTAACTGGCCCAGTTTTTTAAGAACTAACTTTTATATTAGTTTTGGATACGTACATTTTAAAAATACATATTGAAGTTTATACCACAAGCACTCTTAGAGATAGAAAAGATTTGTGTAATAAGTATTAATTAATAAAATCATTAATAAAATTTTACAGTTTTGATGTGTTCTTTCAAGAACAAATCAAAATTTAATTAATTATCTAAACAAAAATAAGTTTGAAAACAACTTAACTTACTTTTAACGGTACAATAGATACTTGACACTGGTCGTAAGTTATTTATTTAAGCGTCTACCTTAATAAATAGAGACTAGAGTTGCTATAGCCATGAACATTGAAACTTTTGTATTTTGACCGTGTAACTCGCCTTCCATCATGGAGTCTAGGACGTGGTGGATGTTGCCGTTGGTCGGCTGGTTTTCTCCGAGCACTTTTGTTTTCCCCCGCCCTTGCATCCACCCAGTGCTCTATGTTCACCTCATATATCTCTAACCACAGCCCAATGACTCTATGATACGCGCTCTCTACTTCAGACCTAGTGAGACTCGGAGAATTTTGGCTAGCTGCGTTTCAGGTGTTCAAAGTTCCACAACTGCCGCACATGCGATTGTTCTATTGCGGGACTAGCTTAACTCAGATCACAGAGTTACAGATCGTAAGTCAGACACACTGGTCATACAATAAATAGTACAGCGAGTGTTCACGAAAGCATGTTATCGACTTTTCGAGATAATTCCTTGTAGGAAATGAGGAAAAGTTATTTAACGAAAGATTTTGGCTGCCGCAAATCTTAAGGGAAAATTCGCCGTTGAAAATTAAAGTTGTAAACCATTATTTGTTAAAATAACCAAAACTAAGGCTAAATAAATATTGTATTTGCGGGTGTAGTTTAATAATAACATGATATGCAGTTTGTGAAAAGTGCTTTCCAATACCTTTTTTACTTTCAGTATATATTGGGAATGGTCAAACTTTTTTGGCATAAATTGTTTTAGCTGCCCAGCTTGTAGCAGAAGCCCCAGTGAACATAAACAGCCTCGATTGAATAGTTTAACAGAAAATATACGCATAACATTTAAGCCTTACTGGTAGGCAACACGCGATACACATTATATTTGAGCAGCCTCATTATATAATAAAGATGATAGAAATCCGAAACCATTTTTTTCGAAGCTCGCTGATCTTGTTATAACTAAAACACACCCAGAATTTCGTTATTTATTTCTCCTTACGTTTGGTTATTTCAACAACTGTTAGTTTTCAATGTCAATTTTTGCCAACCGAAAACTTGCGTTACATAAGTATACCTCGGTTTTTCAAGGAGTCATCTCGCAAAATTTGTAACTTACTTTCATGAACATCCTGTATTAAGTTTCCGAAGTCCTGTAACAAAGATATAGGCCGTTCGGGATAAAGTGAGAACTCAAAATAGCCCTGAATAATTCATATTATACATAAACATTGCCACGTGCTTTTATTTACACAGGATTGTAGAATGTTTGCAGTTACATTACACAGCTTCAAAATGTTGTTTACAATATCTTAATATTTCAATACACGGTAGTTGACTATGCGACACAAATGTTTCAGCGGCCTTGTGAGAGTGTGTTATGTTGGCAGCTCTTGTGACAGTGTGTTATGTTGGCAGCTGGTGCTGGTGAACTACTGGAGCCTGGTGTGGGTGGACCCGGGTCTGGTTGACGACCAGGACTTGCTGGATGTGTTTCCCTCGTGGTTGAACCACGTCATGCACACCAATGTGGTTGTCCTATGTCTTCTGGAGCTGGCAGGCAACACGCGACTGTACTACCCTTCCCGCCGTACGGGCATGACGGCCTTCACCGCCCTCGTCACCGCTTACCTCGCTCAGTGAGTATGTTGTCGTCATCCGAGGGGCATTTGTCATCTGTTTAAAGTGGTAGGTCTTGGCTATGTCACCCCGGTTAAGTTTTACAGTACCTAAAGGGCGTCAACTACCCGCGCGTGAGAGGCTTTAAGGCGACAGAGCGGTAAGGTCGACCTTGAAGCGCGCATCAAATGCCGCGTCGTCTCAACGATCCAAGCGCTGAACTAGCGTGCAAGTTTCCCGCCGGACACTTTTTACTATGGGACACTAAGCGGTGACCACATAATTTTATTAGTGGAAAGTCTGCAACTAAGTTCAGTGCAGGTCGCAATCTCAGTTTCACATACATCCGGTTAGTACATTTTGAAGTACGGCAGCCTGAACAGACCATTTTTTAGCCGTTTTGGAGGACTTGGAAACAGAGTTTTTAATGAGCCTGGCGTTTTAACAATGAGGTTCCGACCTTGTCAGAATTTTGTTTGTTTTCTTTTCGTACGTTGGCTCAATGGGTACACGTGGAATATTTCAGAAAAAAACCTGTTTACGAAACTATTTCACATGTGCCCATTGTGCCAACGTACGAAGGAAAACACACTTCGGACACGGTCGGAAGGGATATAATTGTTAAAATACCATACTCATTTCAAACACAGTTTATAAGCCCTCCGACATAACAAAACACGGTCTTTTCAGACTGCCGTACTTCAAAATGTACTAACCGGATGTATGTGAAACTCAGATTGCGACCTGCACTGAACTTAGTTGCAGACTTTCCACCAACATAATTTCATGGTCACCGCTTATTGTCCCATAGTAAAAACCGTCCGGCGGTAACCTTGCACGCTAGTTCAGCGCTTGGCTAGTCCCATAGGAAAAAGGATAATAGTGAAGTACTGCACGCCAGCTGAGTAGCTTACGCGGAGAGGCGATAATGCACTATATACTGCATGTTAGCCCACGGCAACCTTGCTGCTCCTGCCTCACACACACAACGGCAGCCTAACTAGGGAGACTCCTTAAGGTGGCCTTCAGAGTGGACGCATTTCGCGCATTGGAGGCCTAGAAGTGCGAAAGAGGCAAGGACGACATAGCATGCGCATCATTGTATTATGCAAGGAATTCTGGGAAATATTAGCCCACGAACGTTTCGTTTTTTGCGCTGTCATTTGTTCTCTGTGTTGTGTTAGCGCATAATAATTTGTTTGTCGGCCGCGGTTGGTACAGTGGCTAAGGCGCTCGCCTTCTACAAAGGCGATCCGGATTGGAATCCCGCGTGTGGTTTACCCGGATTTCCGCATGTGAGAAACGTGTCGGACGAAGTCGCTGGTAGGCTGGTCTCAGGTTTCCCCTCATCCCTTAATTCCGACGTTGCTTCATCACCTCTCATCAGTGCTGGAAACCTCGCTGTTGAACGTTGACGAAATGTTTTCATTCTTCCTATCATTGTGTTGCGTAGTACTGTAAAGCATCTTTTTGTATAGGTTGTTCGGGATAAAGTGAGCACTAAAGATTTAACCTCTGAAAAATATCACTAGCCGTTACTGCTTATAATTTAACATTAACAATAGTTGCCTTACTGCTTATATGGTTGGCAGCAAATTGCAGTACGTAGTTCCGTGAATTATCCTATTTGAATGCAACAATACTGAAATAAAATCAACTAAGCTTGACATATTTATGTTATATATAACTAACTAACTTTTTTTAAATCAAACTTAGTTTTCTACTGGCTGCACAATTTATCTCAAACGTGCAAGCATTAAGTGGAATGTCCAGTGAGGTTAGACATTTCCTGTCCTTAGCCATTCCGCTCGGAAAGATACTAATTGGCTGAAAATAGAAATTTAGCAGGGCTTTCTTGAGTGCTCACTTTATTCTGAACTGCCTATACAAGGAGGTGAACACTTTCAAGTTGACGTCGACCTGCAGCAAGCTCGTGTTGTGTAAACGGTCATCGAACACAGTAATAGCTAGCATACAAGTCGTTTTGAACACTAGCTAGTGCAGGATACGGATGTTGTATTTTTTATATCTTTTTTGTGCAAGTCGGATGTAAACATATATTTCATGCACGTACGACTGTTTTTTAAACAAATAAGTTATAAATACGATGTATTATGAGATAAACAATCCCTATGTGGACAAAATAAGCTATTGGAACAATATCGTAGGACTTAGCATTACATCAATCGAAACAGCATAATCTTCTACGGACGATTGTTGAGGGTCAATTAAAGCGGCCATATACTTTGTAGAAAGTCATCTGTGTTCTGTACATATTGATTTATTTATTAAGGTTGTGTAATGTGATGTGTGTGTGTTTTTTTTTTTTTTGTTTTGATTATTTGAAAAAAAAATCTGTGATTTAAGATGGCTATATATGATTGATGCAAGTATAGTGAGACTGTCATAATTGAGACGTGTAGCTTCTTAATGTAATGAAAGAATGAGTTAGTTAACGTACGGGCATTATTACTTCAACAGGTTATGGGCCCAGAACGTAAAATGTAAGTATTGGAGCTGGAGCGGTGTTCGTTGCACAAGTTGTAATATGGACTTTGGCTGTGTAACCTACTGCGAAAAATCCTAACCACAATGGAAGCAAACGTGAACATTACGGAGCTGAGCTCTGAAAATAACTTAACGTGGCAGTTCCAAACGAAGGTCGCCTTAAGAGAAAAAGGAGTGTTTTGATATAATTTCGGGTGATAATGTCAAACCAAAACCTGGAGTAGAAGAATATGAGAAGTATTTGAAGGAATAGAACCGAAAGGACATCTTAGCACAAGACATAGGGAATTGTTTTCAGATTAGATGAAGGACCAATGTCACATTCCCATCACACGCCTGCGGCGACTACAGAATTATCTTCTCACAACCCTCCCTTGCACCTCTAAAGATGGTTTCACGCTATGCAAAACGGGTGCTACAGTCGGGCAAAATGCCGACATTACTAGAGAAATTATTGCTGAAGACCTTGCGAAAGGCGCATCTTGCGTGAAATAAGTGAGGCACTGCAAGGCACATAGAAGCCTAATTTTATTAGTTTTATATCCTTGCAAATAGTGAACCTGTTCGCCGTTCTATTTGACCTTACTTTAGAGGTATGATGAACATCATATTCTATGGCGTACGAAGACAAATTTAGAGAAAGTAAACATTGTCGTTAATAAAGAACTCGTTATTTCGCATCCATTACGTACTTGATACTGAAACTTTTTTCAAAATAAATACAGGCGGATTGCATTTATAATTACAAGTAAATGCCACACATATCATAATTTATGACAGCATGGCTACTACGTACCTATCAGGTCAATGAACCAAATCTGGAAACAAAATATGGAGGGTTCAGAGCACAACTAAACCAAGTCCATTAATTTTAGTAATGAGAAACACAAGCTTTAAGTGTTTTGGTCATAAAAGATTCCAGGGGACAAAAACTGATAATGTATAATGTCACAATTGTATATGAGGTATAGAGTTAAATACTGATCATACATCTCCAACATGCATTGCACACACAACGAGAAAATTTACTGAAAATGGAATTGGTCTACTTGTGCTCTGAACCATCCATATAATGTTGTGCTGTTTATGTTTGTGGATTAGTTTAAAACGAAATTCGTGTCCTTTTCTTGCTCTAGATATTATGTACTAGATTTCGCACTAAACCTACTTTGCATCATGTGGAGTAAGCTCAGCCTAAGGCCTTGCCTGATACTTTTACTGCGGTTTATGTAATATTGTTTAAAAAAACAACCTAGTATCGATAGGCCAGAATAGCTACATTGTTCTGACTCAAATATTCAGGATGTTCCATATTAGTGGTCAGAAATCACGCGGACGGTAGAGAACACAAAAAGAAAAGTTATGTTAGTGAATATTTGTCCGGAAATGACAGCCTGCAAAATTGCAGAGGCAAACATTAGTACATATATTTGAATTCCGCGCGCTCTTGAGGTGCCAATATATTGGCTGAGAGGAAGGCAGCGCAGCCTAGTGGGAACGAGGGTATCGCGGGCTGCAGGTATCTAGGCGCATGTGAAGGTGAGCCTTGTTTTACTGTACATTCCTAGTGTGAACATGCGCCTAAAGAGCTGCAGCCCGCAATTCTCCCACTTTCATTCGACTGCAGCAGTTCATTGTTGTTTTTTTTTTCTGCATTATGATTTGCAACTAAATTTTTGTAACAATAAACACCACTTTTTTTAATTTTTTTGCGCAAAATATTAGTAATTTTTTTATGAAAATAAGCCAAGATCAATAATCAAAAACAATTTTGAGGGTATACTGTGCAATATTTTGCAAAATGCCTAAATATATTCGTGCATTGTATTACTGCATAGAAGTCTCGAATTTTTTCGAAGCATTCTGTTAAAAATATTTTATTTCTTTGCACCGATGTAGAAAAAAACTATCGAGCATTCATTAAAGACTGCAAGTGAGTCGTGTACCCATAACTATTGTCTATCCCATGTAAGAATTCCGTGTTGTGACAGCCGATGCTACCAATATTTTTAACACGTGCCAGACACGTGGCAACCATTTAAAACAACAGGACGTGACCGTATGACTTGGTGAAGTAGTAGTGGCAGCCCTGATCAACAAATCGGTTACCTTCCATCGCCGATTGCTGGAGCCATTTCTTAAATTTGTGAGCGAAGAAAGTATTTCATAAATGTATAAAAAATATGTTTTGATAAATTGTTTATCTTAGCGGAAAGGAAGTGGGCGGAGTTTAGTCCGACCGCCGTAACATCAGCGCCAATAAAACACAATATTCTCGGTAACTTGGTGAACTACAGCCAAACAACAAGGGGGCAAATATCCATGCGAGTGTCCAGACCTGTTCTTCTAAGGCCGTGCTGTTGACATGTTTTGATTGTCAGCTGGAAAGCACACGGTGGTGGAAGGATACATAATGTTTTGTTTACATTGCCCTACTTTTTTATGATCTGTCAAATAATGGAATTCTTTTATGGTATGGACAATAAGCTGCTCTGTGGTACGGAACATAATATATATCAGTTTTGACTGAAACAATATTCCAGTTACCTTTGGGGGGAAACATATAGTCCAGCCAAATGGTGATCAAAAAGGGCTTTAAGTGGAAAGTTCTGGTGTAATTGTTTTAGTGGCTTACTTTATGTTTTTTGGGGTGCTGAATACCAATCTGAAGTTGTCCAACAAAATTTGTTACGGCAAATATGAGAAATCATCAAAAAACAAAAAAAAATCACAGTTTTTGTTTGTTTGTGGCCTATAACTTGCAAAGTAAGCTTTTTACGAAAAACGTGATCATATATTAAAGTAAAGACGAGAAAATTACCTACAATTCATGTTCGTATCATTTTTTTGTATGACGTGCGGTTTTCGTGCAAACAGGCGTTGAAAAACCGGAGAAATTGTGAAATTTTTAGGATAATAGCAAAACCACAAATTTTTATGCATTTCACTGCAAATATTTGCTAATGTGCATACATATAATTGGGTTATATATTATTATATTTATAGTTATATATAATTATCATAATATAGGGATGTGTTATTAGGTGTAGACTCTCTCCTAGCCCTTTGTTGTTCGAGTGAATTATTTATGTTGTAACTCCTGACCTTTGACACATTCAGCTGGTGGACATGTCTGTACCCTTCATCTTCCCCTCTTTATGTTAACAGGAGTGGGGGTCTTCTCGACGAACCTAGTGACTGGTCAGCAATAGCGCCAATTTTTTCACTGTCGCTGTCATGAGAATTGCATTTTCTTGGTGCGGCTTCCAATTATTACAGATTTTTAGAGTTTTCGTTGTGGTATAACGCGACGATTCAGTCACGATGTCTAGTGATAAGTGTTTTATTTGTGACAAAAATTTGAGTGATAGTACAGTGAAAGTGGTCAAGGTAAAATGTATACAAACGCTTCGTGATGCTAGTGAGAAAAGAAATAATAGGGAAGGAGCGGTTTTGGCAGGTAAAATATCGGTTAGCATACATGCAAGCTGTCAGAAAAGCTACATCAATGAAAGATTGATATGTACTCACCTGAAGAAAGCTTTTAAACCAAGTACTTCATTTTTACAATTGCAGTCATCATCTGTTGACGAGTTTCTTTTCAAAATGCAGTGTTTTGTGTGCGGAACACGTATTCCTGAAGATTACTCAAGGTCACAACAACGACTCCTCATGAACGTAATTTGATTCACCAGGTGACTAAAATAGAGATGAATGATACAGTAATGAAACAAGATCAATTAAGTGAAGATGATTTTGGTGCAACTATTATCAACAGAATCCAGCCAATAACAGATATGGTGGCTGCTGATTGTCAGTATCATGATAACTGTTTGTAAGATCTGTACATTCGTAGGCCCAAGGTTGCTGAGAAAAAAAAGTTTGGCCCTTATGCTAAAGAAATTGAGAGTGCCATGGAGAACAGGGAAAGTATCCTCTGTAGGTTGACAAAAGGAATGAGTTCCCTCTTAAATATTTGCGTAGAAATGGAGAAGATGTGTGGGGTAGCATTTACCAGTTCAAAACAACACGTGGAGATGAGAGAAGCAAGGAATATACTGGATAGCAGTGATTTACAAAAGTTGCAACACTATCCTTTTCCTGATGTACCAGAAATCTTGCCTCTAAGCACTGGTGTTGTAGGAGACATCAGCATCAACTGTCACATGGCCAAGGAGATTGGTCTACTCGCAATAGATCGAATTGTGAGTGGTGAGTTTCAAAATGTTAAATTGTACAGGAAATACAGAGTCAGGAAAGACAGAGTTTTGCCACTTGCTACGATGAAAAATGCAATCAAAATACATGATGAAACTATCCCCATCAATCCAACGACTATTTTCCAAAGAATCGCGATTGTTAAACAATCAGATGAGGAACTTGAAGAGTTTCTAAAATACGAATTGTGCCCGTATCCATTGTCTCTTTTCGACGACTATGGTACGCGAAATGGAACAAAGTTTGCTTTATACAAAGCATTTACACCAATTGAACAGGCGAATCTCCAAGGATGTGTGTATGTCATAGATGGAGGATATTTGTTATATAGAGTCGTGTGGAGCAGGGGTCAATTATTTTCATCAATTTGTGAAAGTTACGTTTCATTTGTTAAGTCCAAGTACAGAGACAGTGCCGTAGTTGTGTTCGATGGTTACCCACAAGAAGGTAGTTGCAGAGGTACTAAATATACTTCGCGAACAAGACGGTCACACAAGCAAACCACAGTAGATTTTATGATCGACGCAGCAATGATGCCTACAGTGCCACAAGAAAACTTTCTAGGCAATATAAAAACAAAGAGCGTCTGATTTTAATGTTGACGGACAAATTTACAGCAGCTGACATTCACACAAAGCAGGCACAACAGGATGTGGATATACTTATTGTCACCACAGCAATGGACCTTGCACAACAACATAGCTTTGTAGTTATCGTGGGTGAAGACATAGATTTGCTGGTGATCATGATTGGTCACTGTAGGAGTATACATTCAAATGTATACTTCCTAAAGCCAGGCAAAGGGACAGTTTCACCACTCATTTTTTCTCCTGACTGTCAACTCGATCAATCAATTATTAGTAAAAAACATTTTGTTTTTGCATGCCATGGGAGGCTGTGATTCTATTTCAGCCTCGTTAAAAGTAGGGAAGATGAGGTTTCTTCTAACTCTTAAGAAAAACCCTGCATTGACTAAGACCATTGAGTTATTTAAAGACCCTATGTCAGATGCTGATTCCGTTACTGATGCTGGCCATCGTTTTTTCGCCTCGTATAAATTTGTTGACAGGGAAGCCTCGTCACTAAACAAAGAAAAAAAAAGAGGCTGCAGCTCAGAAACATTCTTTGAGGATGTATTTACAAGTTCAACAATGGCTTGGGAATGAAAAAGATCCTCAACAATGGAGTTGGAAGAAAACCAACGATGGTCAGTTACCACGCTACAGCCACCAGCACCTCAAGCCGTTTTGAAACTTATTTCTTTGCAAATGAAAGAAGACCTACCAGACAAACTGTGGCTGCAAAAAAGCAGACCTCAGGTGTTCCAATGTGTGTGTGAACTGCGAAAGCAGTTGCAATAACATGCCGCCTACAGAAATCGAAGAAGACGAGGATGATACGGAATTCTCTGGAGCACTTGAAGGTAACTATGCATAAATGATTCCACTTCACCTTTCATGTCTACAAACTTCTTATTTGTGTGTTGAAAATATTATGTATACTAATACAGTTTGCATAACTATTCCATTTACAAAGAATTACAACTATGTCATTAATTAATTTGAATTCATTTTTTAAGGTTTAGAAGAACTGGAAGGCATCCCCGCAGATATCATTGAACCTTTAGCCAAGAGAGCTCGGTTTGACTGCTGAGTTTCACGTCAACTTCAATAATCAGCTTTTAATAAAATACGTACGTAACTATTTTAGTGTTTGTTTGACATTACAGTTTTCAATCAACCATGAATCGCTGTTTATAATTTTGTTTTACCTGCATATCACATAACGTTATTATTTTACATATCTGCTCAGATGTAAAATGATGCATTAACGTTATATGTCTTCAATAAGACGGCAGCTGACTACTTCGTGCATTTGTCATTGCTTTTCGCATAACTATTGAAGGTCCGAAAAAATTACTTTCACATAAATTGTACAGATTTTTTTTTTCTTTTCCAAAGTTTAGGATACTATACAGGGTGGTTTTTTTTTCAACCTTTACAGCCTTAAATGTCGTGTAGGGGGTGGGTAGAGGAGTAATTTGAGATAGGGTACTTAGGGTCGGAACGGCCTCCTTAACCCTTAAAAGTAGGTTGGATTCAGGCCCTCTGCTCCTGTAAAGTAGGCAACCGACCCAAAGCACGCAAGCCCGTTTCGATGTCCCACTTCTCTGCAAAGTTT
>PNEQ01065788.1:0-11584 GCA_003012365.1 Medauroidea extradentata | reverse complement strand
CAAAGTCAAAACTTGCACGTTTTTAGTTCTTATAGGCCGCAAAACCAATGAACAAAAATACATTTAAAAATTCACACTAAAATACATGTCAAGAACTATTGCTTGACGTGTTTTAAAATCCATTACAAAAAATGTTTGTATTAAAAAAAATTCGATAAAAAAGCAAAAAAAAAAAAAATTCAAAATTTTTTTTAAAATCACAAACATATCCGGTAACTGATTTCAAAAAACATGTTAACCAGTAGCCCGTAACATGTCGTTTTAGTGTGAATTTTTTAATTTATTTAGGTTCACTGTTTTTTGCGGCTTATAAAGACTAAAAACGCGCTAATTTTGACTTTGAAGTGCCATTATAGGAAAACTTGTTAAGCTGTACTTTTCTGTAAGAGGAAAATGTGCTCCGAAGTAATGTATACAAAACTAACAGTATTTCATACAAACATAAAATTACGACTTTTTCCCTCTGGAACACTCTTAACATCGAAATATTTAGCGCTGGTGAAGGATGACGTGACGTGAGTATGGAGCAGCGCCAGAGTGAAGGAGCGAGGGAAACGGGAGAGTCTCGAGAAACCCCGCTGAACAGCGGCATCGTCCGGCACGATTCCCACATGCAAAAATCAGGGGACCGACTCCACCGGTATCGAACCCGGAGCGTATTGGTGGAAGGGGAGTGATCTAGCCACTGCAAATACCGCTGCGCTAATACTCCGTAAAATAACGGAAAATAAGAAACCTTGGGGTAAAATGCGACACTTAAAAAATTTTAAAACAACACTCCTTGAAAAAATATTTTAAAAAATACAACGGTAAAACATTAATTTCGCTAATTTCGAATAAGTCAGCATTGACAAAACTTTTCTTAAAAAAAAAAAAAAAAAAAAAAAAAAAAAAAAAAAAAAAAAAAAAAAAAAAAAAAAAAAAAAAAAAAAAAAAAAAAAAAAAAAAAAAAAAAAAAAAAAAAAAAATTAAAACTATAATTAACGAAATGTAAAAAAAAAAAAAAAAAGCATGCATGACTGGTATCTTCCCCCAACTGACAGCTTCTTCCTGGTCACCTTTTGTCAAATATTCTGATCGAATAATAACGAAAACATTCGTTAATGATAGATTCTAATCGATTATTGCTAAGTAATTGTATTCAGTAATGCAAATGTGTTAAAGTTAAACGATAAATCGTTTCTTTACTTATCACAACGCGATAAGTTCTTAATCAAAGTTTATGCAACAAAGGTTACATTACTTACACAGATTCGAAAAACTGTGGCGATATCATTTTGGGCAGTAATTAACGTTCCAGTTGTCCAATTTTATTCGTGAGAATGAATGTGCTTGGGGACATAGCCTACGTCCCTGCTGAAGTTTTGTTGGCAACAAATCATGTGTTTTATGACGTTCAAACAACCACAAAAATTGAATCATAGAGGAATCCAATCATTGCAACTTCGAGGTGTGAACATTAACTTCATCTCACAATTTTTCTTCGACCAACAAAACCACAGCCGTGAACAAAACAAATAGACAAAACAGGCAGATACAAAAAAATTCCAATTTAACGAGTAAAACATTGGAGAACACGCACCAAAACAAAGGAAAATACAAATTCCAGCGCACAAAAAAAAGGTACCGAAAAAATAAAACACAAACTACTTGGAGACAATACCGGATTCAGGCAAAAAAAAAAAAACGTTAAGTTTCGAGAATTGCAATCCTTCCCCGTCTTCGGGCTTGAAACGCACTTGCAAGGAGTCACCAACATACTAAATTCAGTTTACGTTTCGTATTGGGTGTTATGTCTGTTTGTTTAGTCAGTAAAAATTATTAACGGTTAAGATCAATATTTGTGTCAATACAACGGAAGTAACGCTTTTAAAATCCGATGTCAGAGGATTTAGAACAATCCGATGCAATGCATATTGCTTTCCCGATTAATATACCACAGGTACATATCGGTTGGTTAGAACATTTTGATAGTAACATCCATTCCTGCTCCTCATCAAGTCTAGAATTTCGTCAAATATGTTTACGATAGGAAGGAATTCAGGAGATTGTAGATGCATGTGATCATAGAGTACACATTTGAGCTTGCTCTGAGTTTAGTTGGCAATACTATATACATTTGTTGTAAAGGCACATTTTCCTTGCAGAGTTCAACATTTTCATCTCAGTATTTCCTCTTGATCCAAACATCTCGGTACATACAGGATGGGTCTGAAATTTACCGACAAACTCCGGGAGGCTATTTATTCATTGTAAAAAATAAAGCCGGAAATAAATAAGACAGTTTGTACGTAACAGTAATATTAAGGGAGTAATCAGCCTCTGAATATCAAATTTTTAAATTTTAATTTCCACCACTAATCTTTCACTGATCGACGAAAACTGACAATAAAACCGACAAACCAACAGTAAACGCCAGTTGATACCTTTAACCTTAACAAAAAAAAAAAAAAAAAAAAAGTGGGATGGCCACCCAAACTGCTGACAACTTTTTTTAGCGTCAGATAATCTGACACTTAAAAGTGAATTATTTGGAAATATGACCTTAGTAATAAAAATGGTCCTCTTGTAGCTACTGCCTAGGCGCTTAGTTTTCGTGCAAAACGCACATGAAGTTTGGGCGCGATGATACAGAGCCTAGCGCGTAGGCAACACTGTGTACATGAGTGTTTGTTTTATACCGACACGCCACAGAGGGATGATGGGCGTTTACTGCAAATATCATGTGCCGTACCTTGAATTGCTCACAAAACCATAACCAACACATTGTTCCTGGCTGAATTTGTGTGTTCGGTTTGTGGGGAAACTTAAATTTTTAAATTTATATTTTCAAAGGCCAATTACTTCGTTAATATTACTGTTACGTACGATGTGTCTTGTACATTTCCTGTTTTATTTTTCACATGGAATCACCTGCTGGAGTTTGCCGGTGTTTTCAAACTCATCCTGTATATTAATTTGTTGAGCAAATATGATACTTGACCGTCCCTATAATATTTATGTCAGTTCTTTCATAACTTAGTGAGTTACGTACGGTTCAACGACTACGTTAAATTAACCTGTCTGTCTTAAAGACAAAATACGAATATCGTTATAGGAACCAATAAATATTTGGTTTTTAGTGAATGAATACGTGACAGCATAATCAGTTCTGTTAAGGGCGTAGTGTTAGGTAATTTTCTTGTATTTTTGTGTTACAGGCATAACAGTTATTCAAGTTGTATCATCAAAATGTTCTCATTGACAAGACATAGGAAATATTCTTGATAAATGGACTCGTTCATTAATTTGTCATGCAGAATCGTCGTAACGGAATTGTAGGTTAACTTTCAAGAAGAATGATTACAAGTCCAATACAAGATGAACACACATGCTCTCCAAGATTCATCACAAATATCTTCTATGCCTCAACTTTGCCACATTTACCAAAAATATTTTAAAACGGATGTTATCGCAGAAATCCATAAATATAGTTTAGCGTCTACTGTAACTTTCCCCTTTAATATAACAGCACAGAATTTGTAGCCTCAAAATATATTGGTTTTTTTTTAGTTTGTCCTCGATAGACTATATATACAACTTGAAAGTTTTTGGTGAAAGGTTAAAAAAAAAAAGCTAAAACTGTAAATTGTGCAGGCTGTGCTCGAGAAAATTATAAATTTCACAGTTGGGGCGTGAGTTCAGCTGGTTTTCGAAAAACTGAACCCTTTTGAAATCAGTCTCAGAAAAATTCACTCCTTATCACTGCACATTATTCCTCTTGTACGGTAGGAAACGAACTGCTAAATGTACCACCACATATTTTTCAAAACTTAAAAGATACACAATTGAACTGTCATTCAATTAAATAGACTTATTTGTATTCTACACATCGACTGCACAAGTAAACATGCTAAACGTAAGTAGAAAAATACCTAGTTTTTTTTTCCTGTTGTTCCGTCCGCCTGAATGCAACTTACTATCACAGTTCAAAGGTCCACTGAGAGATCGTATCGAGTACGTTATTCAGTAATAAATATTCCATTATCTCTATACATAAAGTTACGTGCCACAGTTACTAATCAACGCAAAGCCCAAACCGCTGGACATAGAGACACGAAATTATTACTATTGCTTCCTCTTACGCCGTAGGCACCTACTAAAAATGGATTTTCTGAAATTTGAAGTTAAGAGGGGGGAAAGGGGTGAAGTGTGTTTTCAAAGAATGCTCAGTAGCGTTTGAACCATTTGAAACATCGGCGGGATTTTTGCTTCAGAATGAATCCTACAAAAATGCATATTATAATATTTTCTGAAGTTCGAAAGTTAAGGGGGTATAAAGTCTCTCACCAATTCGGAAAAGAGCTCACAACATTTAAACAGATTGACAGATTTTCATCAGATACAGCTAGAAACCATCCTGACGAAAATTGCTTACAATAAAAAAATTGGGAATATGTCCATCCATTTGGAAACTACGAAGCCACAGGCAGATATCGACAGACATAGGCGTCAAATTTATAACACCGCTCCTTTTTTTGTCGGGTGTTAAAAACATATTGCATTTTAAAGGTGATTGAAGCGATAGGTGGCTCTGAACAACAATAGTTGATATTTATATCTCCTTCTGCAAGTGCGAGAGTGTTTACCAAATAGTATAAATTACTTAAACGATATGTAATTTTACTATTCACAAATAATTATTTACACTGTTAAAAGATTGAACTGTTGACGGGCAATAATTTTTAACGAAACAGTTTTTTATAGCTCTGAAAGACTAGTTAACTTATTAGCACAGAATGGAAAGGTACAAACTGATTGAAAATTGACATTAAGAGCCCGTGTCACTTATTATGATACATTTTCTTAATTCCTCCCTGATTAAAAGTTTGGCCAGATTTAATTGAAAATATTTCAATAGGGACGTAGCTAATTGCTTTACCATTTATTACGTACATTGTATTCGAAAAATTAAATCGTAGTTGTGAAATAATTAAGCAAATTTAAATTTTAAGATAAAAAAAATTCTCTCTCACCAAATATTAAACAGTTTATAACTCCCAGTACCGATTCCATCCAATAATACGCACGTAATAGTAAACTGTAACGTTTCTATAAAGAAACATTGCCGGTTATTCGTCGCATTCATCATTTATTAAACAAAAATGAATATTATTAACAACAAAGTCGACGCAGCCTCCTAAGAGGACTTTAAAACTTGCTTACTTTACCAGAACCACTTCCATAAAAGCAGAATATTTTATTAATGAACAAATTGTGTAATATCGTCCTTAGCTAACGCTCTAATATAATTTGCAACCGTAGTTATGTTGATATAGGGTACCGCACGACAAAGTGAGTTTTTGGAAATACTTTGTTAATTTACATTTTGCGTCAAGTTGTGTCTCTCCACTGCAAGTTTTCAAAACACTTCCCCGTGTTTTCATTTACACAGGCCTGTGCAATGTTAACATCTATATTACACTGCTAATAAAACTGTTACCTACTATACTATATTAACCCATTAAATAAAATACGGGAGAGTTGAATAATTACTATAATTAAAAGTAGTCTTAGCTATTATTAATACACGTGAGTTGACTTCTGTATTTCTCAATATAGGTTTTTGTATTTGGCTCTTTAATATATGCGGACCATTTCCTTGGTGAATTCTGCGGAGGCCGCTAGATATATAGGGACATTTTGTAAATTTCTCTACTGAAATAATCAGTTTCATGTCATATCAGACTGAGGTCCGGTTTATCGATGTCTGTTTATAAAGTCTTGGTTATATAACCACATGATTAGTTTAACAACAATTAAGTGGCGAATAAAATTTAATTTTCTTTAACGTACTTTAACCGTACGGTTACATAAGCGTTAGTTAAGGCAAATGTGGCAACAATGCTGTGCCGTCTCGACTGACAATTTCTGTAGTGAAGGGATTTCGTTTGTTTGTTTTGTGGTGCTGGTTAGTTGTGAAGTTTGTATCATTGCTGTAATTAAAATGAACATTTTGTTTCTTTAGAAACAGAATTATCGATTCCCTTAGCAGAATGTGCGTGTTCTAGAAGCTTCACAGGAGTTATATAATAAAATGTTATGTTATATTTATGTTAATTTTTATAGATGTACAGTACATATTCCAAATATTTACGACTATAGCACACGATCTTTTATCGCTAGGAATCATAAATAACATTACTTCTTTTTTTCTTCTTGCCGTGAAATTTTTAAGTTAGTGTAATATTCCCCTTGCCTCCAACCAAGTAACTTATATGAAACAGACTCTGTAGGGTGCAAAGTAAATAATATTCTCGGAGAAGAAAGTTGCATTAAACAATTTGCTGAACGTTACCACGGCTGAAAGCATTGTTGAGAACAAATGAAAAGCAGAGACTCGACTCTCCAAGCAGTCCTGTGTTGATATTAAGGGCAGGAGGTGGAGAAGCGCACTCTAATAACGTATGTCGGCGGCGGGTAAGACGTATTCGACAAAGGGAGGCAGGATGTACGTAGGAAAATCTCACCCTGTTTCTGTGCAAGTGTTGAAAGAAAGGTGTTGTCAGAGGGAAGAAGGTGGTTGTTTAGCATAGCACATGAACGCACTTAAGATACCGACCCCTTTCGCCGTCAGCATAAAAATCTTGCAGCTGGCCATTGAATGGTAGCGTAGGGGAGAGAGGCAGCCATATAAAAATAAATTGCTGTTCAGTACATGTCGACTGCAGAGGATAGATTCTTATCTCCTTTGTGTTTACCTCACAACTGCAAAATATAATATTACTCTAAAGCTATTATTTTAAATATTATGTAATTTATACTTTTTTAATCTTCTTATCAGTTATCCTATTGATTCTTAATGTTTAAATGATTACTCGAACACTCTAACCCTACCGCAAAATACTGAAGCTTGTGTTTGAAGTAAATGTGTACCGGTACATTAATTAACAATAGCTTAAATACATCAGTTCGGGTTATAACGTACCCAAAGTTTGTCGTCTGATATTGGGGTAAATAATGTTGGTGTAGGCACATAAATATGGGCGTACAAATCTCTGTTACAAGGTTAAACTCAGATCAGCTAGACGATGACAAATATCAACTTGTAAGGTGACTTGTCGCCGAAAATTTTTTCTGTAAGGTTAAAAATAATTCCATGTCATCAATAGTTTAAAGTAATATGTAAATCGTTTAGTTTATATTAATTTTTTTGCAATCTTTCATTTTTTAGTTACTGAAATATAAGCACCAGTAGCAGACAGCACTAGTACGAATACTTAAAATCAAATTGGAGAAGAAGAAAAACAGTGTTAATGTCCAGGTTAGATTTCAGATACGAACAATGCTGTAGATAAAACACTCAGCAGCCAAATGCGACCTCACTCCCCTTCTGACAGCTTAAAACATTCGTTCGGCATGCGGTACTCTTATGCAAGCCAGAGTAATCACTCACATGTATGCAATAACCATTTTTGAGGAAATAAAATCTTGACGTTACTAGCAGTTGGTGACACAGAATGATTCTTGAAAACAAAAACTTTCACGCAGAATATACAAACCAAACCTACATATGTTACATAACCTACAATAGAATGTACACAGAACTGAGATAGCTTAATATCTGGCAATTATATTCATATACAGAAATATCTGAACATGTTACTCGTCTGGTACGAAACCTTGTTTATCGCGCAGTATTTGAAGCTCTGTGGGCACGGCGTACTGTCACGAAGATAACTAACGCCATTTCGGGGTAGAATGTTTAACTGCATCTTTGAGCGTGGCCAAAGAAATAATAAGATAATGAAATATATCAAACTACTGATCTCATCGCTTTGCGTTTGAGTTCTTATTTAAATCACAAGAATCAATAGCATAACGGATAAGAACATTAATAAAAGTAAAAATTTTAAAACATTCAAAGAAATCGATTTGAAGTAATATTATTTTTCAGGGTTGTTAAAATTTCAACAAGGAAGTACACACTACTACACTACGTTCTTCGCCACTGACACTGTAACAAAAATTTGTAAAACTACGCAAACCTTTTCTGGGTAATTTTACATTATTGTACGTGTAATTAAAAAAAAAAAAAAACATTGCGTGAAATTGTGCGCAAATGTTTCCAGAAATGGAATTCGCACTACACGTGCCTACTAAAAAAATAAAATCTACGCAGTTTAATAAACAAACTTGTACAGTACATGTTTAATGACAAAATTTTGAGCATGTGTAAAAACACATAAATTAAGCGTTATTTCTTCAAATGGCGTAGCATTTCACGTTACTATCATTGTGAAATCATATACATATCTTAAATCTTAGCAGTTATAGAAAATAATTTTAAAATTTCAGCTGCGATAATTATGTAAATTTGCGTTTATATCTTAGTATAAAAACATAAATTAAGTACTCATTTCTCTTCAAGCTTAAGTTATTTTGCATTACCGTTATTGTTTAAACGCAATCATGTAAGATCTCATGTGTTGTGTAGAGTTATATTCACAGCTATGGTAATGACATTAATTACTTTACATCTTTAGGAGGAAAATAGTGGTTAAGAAGAAACTTGCTAGCTCAAACCTTTAAAATTTCCAAATTGTCTACATAATTCATAAATGAAAATACATTATAAAACCCCAACCCTACCGCAAGCAAAATATTGAAGCTTGTGTTTGAAATAAATTTGTACCGGTACCTTCATTAACAATGGCTTAGATACTTAAATTCGGGTCATAAAGTACTCAATTTTTGTGGCCTGAATTTGGGGTAAGTGATATTGGTGTAGGCACACAAATATGGGTGTAAGAGTTTCTGTTACAAAGTTAAACTCAGATCAGCAAGATTATGACAAATATCAACTCGTGAGGTGACTAGTCGCCGAGAAATTTTCTGTAAAGTTAAAGATATTTTCATGGCTTCTATAGTTTCAAGTAACATGTAAATAGTCAAATTTACATTAAATTTCTGTTCTGTAACATTTTATTTTTCGGTTACTAAAATATAAGTACCAGTAGCAGACAGCAACAGTAGGAAAGGTTAAAATCAAAATGGAGAGAAAGAAAAACAGTGTTAAAATCCAGGCTAGATTTCAGATGCGAACGCTGGTGAAGATAGCACACTCAGCAGCCAGAGAATAGAGTTAGCTTCCCAAGATGAGGTTCTCAAGTAAGATACTCAATTTAATTACTAAGCGAACTCTTAATAAATCTACAACAATTTATTTACAAGCACGATAGTAAAAAATCTGTAACATTAGTATTTTGTCAGCAACTAAGTTCAGTACTGTATAATACATAGGGAGCATGTATAATTACGTATTTCACTTGTGGTCTGGTGTTAAGAACTCAGGCTTGATAAATAAATCGGCGTAGGTTCGGAAGAAATTTAAGTTGGTTGGTACTTCTCTAAAAGTACAGCGGTATACATACCACAACAACAGTGAGGAATATTAATGAAACTGTTAAAAATACTATTTTTACATCTTACGTTGTAAAATTACGACAACAGTGACCATCTGGTTTCAGCTGACGGCATGTCTGATTTGTCACAAGCCCCATGAAGACATAGTGAATTAGTGGCCTGGTTATTTTACAAATATGACTGGTACTTTTACCATGACGAATTACAATACTAGAAAAACAACACGTATGTTGATGGAAACATAGCTACCACGTGCAATCTGTGTAAAATTATACAAAATGTTTACAATATGTGAGGCAACAACTGTTAGTGTTATGTCGAACTGTTTGCAGTAATGAGTAGTGATGTTTGTAAAAGTGTTATCTTATACTTACTTACCCCGTCGTGGCTTTGCTAGCTGTTTTTTTTTTTTAAATTTTAATCCATTATTAAATTCTTTAAATATAAAAGATAGAGGACATTTTCCCTATTAACTGTGTACCATTTTATAACAGTCACCGTCATGTAATACTTAAAAGAAAAAATATGTAAACGGGAAGCTGTGCGAGCATAATGTAACAACTTTGTTGTCTTGGGCAAAGCCAGGTTGCTTTATGATGGAGGGCTTAGATAATCTTAATATATAAACTAAAGTGTCCTGACTGACACACTCACTCATTCATCAACGCACAGCCCAAACCACCGGACCTAGAACCACGACATTTTGAGGGAAGCTTCGCCTTGCCCCGTATGCACCAACTAAGAATGGATTTTTCGAAATTCGACAACTAAGGGAGTGAAAAGGGGTGAAATGTGTTTTCAAAGAATCCCTGATATCTCATTAACCGGGAAAGCTATCATAATTTTTTAACTTTATAATATTGCCCAAAGAAATGCGTATTTGCGAATTTTTCAATTTTGTGAAATTCAAAAACTAAGGGGGTGAAAAGTCGGAAAATGTGTTTTTTCATTAATCCGTGATTTTTCCTAAACTATTTTTGATACTGAGGTGATTTTTTCTTTAAAACGATGCTTAAGTAAACATGTAAAAAGTGTTTTTAGAATTTTTCGAAATTCTTCCTTGAAAGCTCTTAAAAAATGTTTTTAAATAATCCATTTATCTCTTAAACCAGTGGAAATATTGAGATGGTTTTTGCTTTGGAATAAATCTTACGTAAATATAAAAAACGAATTTCAGGATTTTTCGAAATTCGCCCTTGAAAACTGTTAAAAAAAAATAAAATGTGTTTTCAAATAATCATCTGTACTGATTATACCCGTTGTGATATCGAGATGATTATTTGATAAGAATGAAGCTTTTGTAAATATCTACAAATAAAATTCAGGATTTTATGAAATTCGAAAATGTAGGAAGTGAAAAGCAGTAAAATGTTAGTCTCCCGAAAAAAGAGAATGATCATGGATAAATAATTCAACAGTTGTTTCTTTTTGCCAACCTACTCATAAATAAAATCTCTTTGGCCTGTAGCCTGGACATATGAAAGAATTATCACGGCCTGCCTTTAAGCATTCACTCAGGTATTGTATAAAGTTTGTGGTGTGGGAGAGCTGGGGTTACGGTTCGTTTCCCGTGCAATACTTTGCGATGGGAATTACTATGATATCGTACGAGCATATTGCGCGCGCTCTTTACACTGAGCTAAGACAATTTATAGTTTACTGTTTCTGAGTACGCTAGCTGTTAAATGCCTTCATCACGTATTTTATCCATAGTTACTGTTTACATTACATAATTTCACGTGGACAAAGCCGCAGCCGGGCAGCTATTTATAGAGAAATAAAGATGAATTAAAAACAAAGACGTTCTGCAACTAAAGTACGCTCAGCGAAGTGGACTGGATGAAGATGTTTGTATTTGTTGTTTTAAAGATATACAGAGACTATAGTAACACCATCAATTGAGGCCTCGCTCTTTAGTTTTGCAGTGGTTCCCAAATATTTTTATTAATCGTAAATTAATACATATATCAAAAATGCATTCTGGCAGTTTTAACACTTATATATCATAGTTTGTATCTGAATTTTTCTGTTGCAATACACCGAACAGATTTTAAGGTTTCTGCACCTGAATTATCACACATTTTGTTGCCAAAGTAAGCCAAAACAGAGCAAAATAGTTTTTCTTGCTAGCAAACGGTACATTATTAAAAAAAAAAAAAAAAAAAAAAAAAAAAAAAAA
>PNEQ01065783.1:0-11808 GCA_003012365.1 Medauroidea extradentata | reverse complement strand
GTGGATGTAAAAAAAACTGCTGCCTAGAAGATGTTGCTACAAGAAATAACTCACCATTTTCATACTTAAATTTACATTGGGACTATAAGGCAACTGTAGTGTGTGTAATAGACAAGGTGGAGGAAACTGCAGCTCATTAGAGGTATGTGGAAACTGTACATTTTGAAGTATGACGAAAAGAGTGTATGCATGTCTTGGAGAGAGTAAGAACATTGCCTGTTGGACACTGTTAGCCGAGTGGGCAGGGTCATGTGTCTTTACCAGGTACTCAAGGATTCATAGTTCGATCCTAGCTATCGCCGAAAGAATTTTTAGTTCACACAAAAAATCATAACGCCGAGCTCTCACTCACACATGACTTTGTTCTTAGACACTAGCACACTATAGCAGACAACATAGTAACCATTGGAACAAACATGGCTGCCGCCTAGCAGTCGGTACTGGAAAAAGAGAGAATTGGTGGCGTCGTCTGTCGGTGCCGAGAGAGAGAGAGAGAGACTGATGACATAGAAAGAGGGCATCGTCTGTCGGAGCCAAGAGAGAGAAAGAGAGACTGATGACTTGGAAAGAGGGCGTCGTCTGTCGGAGCCGAGAGAAATGGCGTCGTCTGTCGCAGCCATGCTAGAAGGAATGACAGAGCAGGAAAAAATGGAATGATAGAGCAGGACATTGAGACCAATGCTCTAGACCATTCTCGAAAGAATGACAGAGCAGGAAAAACATGGATGTCAAAAAACATTACCTAGATCATTCTCGAAGGAATGAGAGAGCAATGGGAGAAAAAAATTTAATGAATGACAGAGCAGGAAAAACTAAATACAAGACTAGACTATTCTCGAAAGAACGACAGAGCAGGAAAAAACATGGAAGCCAATTCTCGAAGGAATGAGAGAGCACAAAGTACTGGAATGATACAGCAGGAGAAAAATTAACAGAATGATAGAGCAGGAGAAAATGAAATACAAGATGGCCGACAAGATGGCGGCCGTGGCTCCGAGCTCCGGCGACACGCGCCACCAAAGTGAACCCCCTTTTCCCTTCTACTGGCAACGATGGTGAGGAAGAGATTACAATGAGGGGCGTCCACGACGAGGTGTGTCTTCACCGGGAGGAAGCTGCTGCTGCCAACCACACATCATGCAGGCTTCAAGAAAGAGACTTTCAGATCTTGCTGGAAGAGATAAAAAGCCTGCGGGGTGAAGTCAGACAGCTGCACGAAATTGTACAGTGAAAATAGTTTTTTATGCATATAATGCATTAATAAATTCGTTTAATTTGATCTCGTGTGTATGTGAGACATTATTTAATCATCTCTACATGCAAACAGTGAGTACAATGTTGTTTCGTTATCTCTGTTTACTTATGCCTAATTCCCCAAGAAGCAGGCACATAATAAATGTCGAACGGTTTGTAATATCTAGTAATGATGTCTATATACTTTTAATTGGTACTGCAAATCATTTGTTAATGTTTCGTATCTCGTGTGATTGTTTACTCAAGGAAGCAGGCACGTGTGTCGAATGGTTTGTAATGGAAACTATACACTTTTGATTGGTACTGCAAATCATTTGATGCTAACCTCTACACGTACATCTTTAAATACACGTTCAAGTGCTACAAATGGTTTGGAGTATATATTAATGCAAACTATACATATTTGATGATACATAAAATCATTTGTTGGTAATATCTACACATATATTTAAAAAATACTCGTTCATGTACGACAAATGGTAGTATTCACATTTCCAAAAAAATTGTGTTCCTTGAAGAAGAAAGCAGACACATGTGTCGATTGGTGATGACTACACTTTTGTTTGGTACTGCGAATCAATGAATATGCAACAAAATAACTACATAACAAAGCAAATAATCTATACCCTCAACAAAAATCTGAACTTTAAGCATAACAAACATGCCATGGCCGATTCACTTCAAGATGCGGGCTGCAGCAGCAAGCGCGGTAAGACATCGGGAGTCAGAGGGTATCACTTCGGAGAGGGATTATAATTCATTACTTCTGAGTATTACCTACACACATTCATAAAAAATGAATTATAAATGAATCACACACATGCTAAGGACATGACTGATTCCTCATAGATGACAGGACTGCAGAGCTTGCAGAATGAGAAAGATACAGGTCATGGTCAATTCTTCGGGAACCAGTGCAGGGGTGTTGGTCTGGGGAACCATGGAATGACAGAGCATGAGTATAAATAATTCTAGGAGTTGCCAGAATGACAGAGCATGAAAAAGATACAGGCCTCGTCGATTCTTCGGTAGCCAGAGCAAGGGGTGTTAGTCTGGGGACCAGATGGAATGACAGAGCATGAAAAAATTCTAGGAGTTGCCAGAATGACAGAGCATGAGAAATATACATGCCATTGACAATTCTTCGGGAGCCAGAGCAGGGATTGTTGGTCTGGGGACAAGATGGAATGGCAGAGCATGAAAAAGATACAGGCCGTGGTCGATTCTTCGGGAGCTGGAGCAGGGGGTGTTGGTCTGGGGACCAGATGGAATGACAGAGCGTGAAAAAATTCTAGAAGCTGCCAGAATGACAGAGCATGAGAAATATACAGGCCGTGGACGATTCTTCGGGAGCCAGAGCAGCGGTTGTTGGTCTGGGGACCAGATGGAATGACAGAGCAAGAGAAGGGGGTCAGATGGAATGATAGAGCATGAGTAGAAAATTCTAGAAAAATAAGTGACGTCATCAAAAGAAGGTGATGCAATTCAAGATGGCGACCACAAAGCTCAAGGTCAAGGTCATCCAAGATGGCAGGTGGGTGATGTCATCCAAGACGGTGGTCGGCTGACATCAACCAAGATGGCGGCCGTAAAAGTCCCCATGTCCCCCACCCCACACCCCTGCCGCAGTACCGCCATTTTCCATCTACTCGTGCTCTGATTGACCAAGACGTTGTCTAGGGGGGCGTGTCCTGTGTTGTGGTTGGTCAAGACGTTTTATTTTCCTAGTCTGTGATTGGCTGAGAGCTTAAGCCCCACCCTGTATGTGGGTATTGATTGTGTGTATGTAGGAGGGGTGCAGATGAGGCAGTATACAGAGGGGTTGGCGACCCTTTTGGAGGAAATAGTGTCTAAACGCTATGTGGGTATTGATTGTGTGTTTTGGCGAGGGGTACAGGGGAGGCTTGGATGATTCTACAAGACGTCTTCGAGACATCTTGATGACATCTTGAAGAAATCTTCAAGACGTTACAATAATGGACCTTTTTGGAGGAAATAGTGTCCAAAACGCCATGTGGGCATTGATTGTGTGTGTAGGCTAGGGGTACAGGGGAGGTTTGGATGAGTCTACAAGATGTCTTCGAGACATCTTGAAGACATATTGAAGAAATCTCCAAGACGTTACAAGAATGGACCCTTTTGGAGGAAATAGTGTCTTAATGCTATGTGGGTATTGAATGTTATGAGCAAGGGAGGAGTCTACAAGATGCATAACATCTTGAGGACATCTTGAAGAAATCTTCAAGAAAAAATAAGGCTTATCCCATATCCCCCCCCCCCAGTCCTAAGATTCATAGCATCTCCCTCGCAGACAACGCGCCTCTGTGAGACATTCAGTGGTGACTCTATCATTTTATAACTTGATATTAAAGGTAAATGTTTATTTTACACACCAGTACCTTTTAAAACATCCTGTGCCAAGATTTACGTAACTAAAAATGACCACAAAAGCTCCTATTTTCGTCTTCTATAATATGACAGTAATAAGAAGTGTTACAGTTACAACTGGGCTAACGCCCGGTGGCGAGCAGACTCATCCCTATCCCCACAGCACCAATCCTCCAGTCCCTTCTTAAACCTTCCAACCCCTCACAGACACCAACTCCTACCACAGTGCATTCCACTCCCTTACCAGCATCGACTGCCATTCTCATCCACACCCTCTGAATCTTTTCACTGCTGTTACCTTTCCCCTTAAAAAATACCTTTGTTAGTTTGCAGACCAAACTGCACCATCCCCTTTCCCGTTTATTTCCCTACACAACCTGACCAGACGTACCACTCTCCTCCAGTCTCTCGACGGTTTCCATCCCAATTCCTTCATCATCACGCTAGGCATAAAGTTCCTTTCCTCCTCACCAGCCTGACCCTGCATTTTCCATTTATTCATCACCCACCTCGCTGCCTTTCACCAACTCCTTCAACTCTACCTCCACGTATGGATCCCACTCCGCGGCAGCATATTCCAGTACTGGACGAACCATCGTGCTATAATGAGAAATTATGAACTTGAAACAGGTAGGCTACACACATGTGTAACGTTCTTGAAATGCTATTCCTAAGCTGACATCACTCATGTGCGCTGAGCAGTTTTCGAATAATCTGGTACCCTGGTCGAAGCTCTGCACACCGCTCAGCGACTTAGGCAAACAACTACCTTAATATACGTATAATGTTAGCAGTATGAAATCTACTGCAAATGTTTTATTTAGGTTATGTCATGTATCTCCTTACTTTTGACGATGCCAGTTATTTCATCTCTCTCATTAACAACATAATGACCCTCTGCATTCCTGACAAGATGCTCAAACATCTTCACACTGCTATAAAAAGTAATGCTTGATATTAAATACGTTCCCATCTGCTTCACATTAACATAATTTTGATTTTAGCGACCTTTGTCCATTCTTGCTCTTTCTGCTCCGTTCCTGCTCTACCTCGGCGAGCAAGAGCAGAAAGAGCACTTGTTCCTACCACACGAATGACACATGAAAAAATACTTCCGGTGAAACAAATGCAAAGGAGCGTGAGAGAGCACGGAAAGAACAAAAAGATGGAAAAGAGCCGATCACACGAATACACCTAAAATAACAGTGAATTCAATTTTTTAAATTAATTTTTTTATGTTTGCAAACATGTGTCGAACATTCTTGCAACTACTGCAGCTTGTACGTGTAACATTCAGGTTTATCCTGGTATTTAAATTTATGATTTTGTGTGTATAGGGCTCCAACATGTATATTGACATCCATGGTCCCTGCCACTAACCGCGACTTTACCATGGCCTTAATTATAGTCACAGCAAAGTTGACGTTGTAGGATAATTACAGACTCTCTAATGTAAGAGTGCAATCAAATATAATACGGAGTTTACGTGGCATTAAGACTGATTTTCCCCCGAGCACAACCATTGGTGATGATGCCCTCAGTAACATACTTGTTTTTCAAAACCTTCACTTGAAGTTAAGTGGCATTAGGCAGTTTTCGCGGGATAACGTTGCGTAGAAATATAAACGAAATTGGTTCGACAACCTTGAGGTTAGTGAGATGGTATATGTGGTCTGATGCTGTCGAGAATCTTGGTGGATAGTGGACTGCATAATACAGTTTTACCATATTTTGAACGACTTCAACAAAATTGCATTAATTTCATTTGCCTTGCAGTTTTTGTATATCAGAACGACAAGTAGCTGTGCCACATAATGTCGAAATTATTCATGAAAACTAATTTTAAAATAAAATTATTCATTACCTTGGGTCATAGAGGTTGTACGCAATAGAACTGTAGAAAGAAACCCTGTTTAATTTATTCCTCGCTGGTCGTACTTGATTTCCGCATCGTCTTGCCTTGAAAGTTCACAAACTAAAAGTTTTCTTTTTAAGTTATCTTATAAAATAAAAAACTTGAATTACTTTTTTTAGTACTTACGTAAGCATTATACTGACGCGAACACCACCTCAGTATGTGTACTAGTTATGATAAGTAACATCGGCTGAAATTGTTATGCCTTTTCACTCTCTTATGTGCCGAATTTCGAAAAATCGTAATTTCACATATTGCCAAATACAATAGCCTGTCAAGTCAAAGCAAATTAGATCATTCAATAAGGAACACATATCACCCCTGTACAGTAGGCTACTGAGTGTTCGAATTTAAAAAAAAAATTTAAAACCTTTTTGCGGCCATTTATCTAATCATCCTGCACAAAAATAAACAGAATATCTCGACGGGTTTGATAGATATCGAGGATTTATCTACATAAAATTCCAGATCTGTTCACCTCTTAAGAGACTGAATTTTGAAAAACCATTGAATCACATTTTAGACTACTTTACTGGCGTCCCTTGAACGTGAAAACGCAATAGCCAGCTGGGTTCAAAGTACATGGACGATTAATTAAAAACACATTTCATTACTTTTCTCCCCTTTTCACCTCTCTAGGTGAAGAATTTTGAAAATTCCTGAAATCACTTTTCAGGTATTTAAGTAAGCATCACTCTTAAACAAAATACACGTCGCTATATAAAATATTAATGGGGTCAATATATATATCGATTGTGAATCGAAAATACATTTTACCCTTTTTTTTACCTCTTTGGTGCCGAATTTGTATAATATATTTAAATGGTATTTTGGATATTTACATACGCATCAATATAGAGCAAAGAGCACTTCGATATCTTGATTGTTTCGATAGATATGGGGGAATAATCGAAAACGCATTTCACATTTATTCACTCCCATAATTATCAAATTTCGAAACATATTGGAGTCCTGTCTTAGTCGTTTGTATATCTAACCAACTGTAGTAAAAGTCACGACGATAACCAATTGTGTTTCAACTATATAGACAATTAATGAAAAAAAAAATATATTTCCCTCCTTTTTACTGCTTGGAGGTTGAATTAAAAAAAAAATCCTAAAACGAATTTTTAGGTATTTATGTAAGCAACTTTTTAAAGTGAAAACTAACTGTTTGTCTCTAAGGCTTCGATAGATATCGATAATTTATCAAAATCACAATTCAGGTATTTTGACCCCTTAATGGTTGAGTTTTGAAAAATCCTTAAATTTGCTAATATGCTATTTTATGATTCATCCATTGAAGTGAAAATCACGACGATAGGTCTTCGGGTTCGAGATATGTAGGCGAACCTTATGAAACACATTTCACACCTTTTCATCCCACTAGGGGACGAATTTCGAAAAATCCGTTTTAGTGCTCGCCAACGATCTTAAATAAATCCACACAAAAATTTCCACATTTCTAGGTCCAACGGTTTGGACTGCAGTTTGATAAGTCAGTTAGTCAGTCAGTCAGTCAGTGAATCAGCCAGGGTTCTCGTTTGTGTATAGAAATTAGTTTTCGTGTTCAGAATATCCCATAATGAGCAACATTGCTCTGTAATATTGATCATGTCAAATGAGTTACAATTGTATCACTATATCGTAAAGATTGTAAAATAATAACTGCCAATTATTTGATGCTGACATGTCATACTGTTAGTTTATAATGTGTAACATTTGTTAATGATAACGTAGAAACTTTATAGAACAATCTAACAACCAGAAACCATGCATTTACCAAAAGAACACACAACAATCATTAACAACGATAATTTATTTTCGGCCCTGTAAACTAAGAACTAGAGAAAAGAGGCCTCCCAGATGTTGGGAAATTGCTTTTCATTAGCGTCAGGGTTTGATGAATTGAATGCAGAAACTAAGTTATTGTCACAAATTATTTGCACGGGAAATAAAGCATCTACCAGTTGCAGAGCATATAACATATGCACTCGTTGCAAGCAATCACGCGACACTTGCATTTTTGCAGTTTTAGGTTTGCACTAAGGGCAATGATTTTGAAGCAAGTGGAAAACACCATAAAACTTAAAAATTAATGTAATCGGCGTTTTCAGTAGGTAGTCGATATGAATGATTAGTAAATATATGTACTAGGGTAATATGAGAATGTATATTGTAAATAATGTTTGTGACAGCTAAGCGAGATCCTGGAGACCCAGGAGCAAGGTTCTTAGAAATATACGTTGCTGGTCTGCACCCAGTGTCGCCAGCGTCAGACGGTCTGCACCCAGTCGCCAGCGTCAGACAGCGGGACTAGGCATAACTGTCAAAAAACAAGCTCATTTTCTGGCTTCACCAAGGAAGGAAAAAGGGAAGAGGCCATCTTGTTAGAAAGGCAAATAGTAATTTGTAATTAATGTTTCAAGGTTTACGCAAATATATGTTTCATCATTACCAACAATGTAATAGTAACACAACATTTTGTAATATTTTAAAGTAAAAAAAAAAAAAAACGAAAATAAGTATAAATGAAAGGTAGAGTGGTCGGCGTAGCTATGGACTCATTGCAAGGTGGTATGGTTATAGTTAGGAAGCAGCTCGGGGATTGGCTGACTGATTCTGGAGCGACATCGCGCTGTTGCCCAATGAAAGCGTGTATTTTACAAGGACCGCTGCCCGGACCTCCGAGAGAGACGGCTGTGTTGTCCGCGGCGTGTCCCGTCATGATTCCTTGACTGAGGAACTTGGTACATAACCGCTGAGAGCGAGGTGGACGTAGATTCGCGAGACTGCCAGCTAAACTAGCGAGACTGCAAGTTTCGATTGCATCTTTTAATTTAGAACTCCATCCAGCGACACAGAGAGTGGCGGGCGTGATATTCGCGAGACTAGTTAAACTTTATATCAGAACTTTGAAGTGCAGCATAATAGGTGACGTCCAGTTATCCGTCAACGAGTGACATGAGCCGCGCCTCCTTGAATAGAGCCGATGCGACCGACGCCCAGCAGCTTGCCACAAATTCAGAACATTGAGACTTTTATTTATTTGCTCGTTTTATAATTAAAGAGAACGCGTTATTGGATAATGTGACGATTTTAGGGACCTGTAAAATCTCTGAGCTTCGTCTCTTTATCTTCCTTACTTTGTGTGAAAGCTTGCAAAATATGTGGACGAGACTTTGAGCTGAGAAATGCATCGGAATAAATTAATTCAGAAATAAATTTTACTATAAATTAAAGGCTCTTTTCCCACGATCAAATATTTATTTAATTCAATTTCTCGAATTCAATTTCTTGAATTGCATGGCTATTCAGAAAATTCTATTCAATAAACATTGAAGGAACAGCTTCAAAAGTTATCACGCGGCTAGTAAACAAATGATGCACAAAAAATAATGTGTATATTGTACATTTAACTACTAATCGTACACGACACAAAAATATTTGGTTTAACCAGTACAGCATTTCTTATTATTTATGTATATATTATTAAAAATAAATAATTATCGCATTTATTTTCAGATATGGCTTAGTTAGATTACAGAACTCAATTAATATGTAACTTGAATTAAAACTCTCAGAAAACTCCTTCTCCATTCTTAAATATTTTGATTCAAGAACATTTCAAACATGTTCGAAACGAAAACCTTTGACAAATTTCAAAACTTTTAATAAATTGGAAGGCAAAATGACTTCGGTTATGACGTCAACATTGCGTCACATGCCATTAAAGAAATTGAATTCAGTAAATTTGAAATAAAATTGAAGCAAAATTTGATTGTTTGAAATTGGCTGAACAAGCGGACAGAAATCGCATTGTTATTGTTGCATGTTTGTTTGCCACATAATCATTTCAGGGAAGCCCTGTTTAGTTCTCCGTCGACGTACATTTAATTACAACAAAAAAATCGCTGTATGTACGTATGTATGTGTGTGCGTGTGTGTATGTTTTTGGTTCAAACGAATGGTGCTTGCAGTGTGTGTGTGTGTATTACGAATGTAGCAGTTCTTTGTATCTGTAATTATGTAACACAAAAAATTCCGAAATGTGAATTTTTCAACCCATAAGTTATCATTTCGCATGGTCAAAGTCACAATTATTTCTTATAAGTGATGAGTAGGCCTATTGAAATCCGCAACTTAGTGTGGCTTGGGCTATAGTTCATTGTGGTGGTTGAAGTAAAGAGTTAGATTTCGTAGAACATATTAAGAGATTAAGATTGGCTTCCTGCAGTTAGGTTGCTGCCTGGTGGCAGGGATCTTCCCCCCCCCTTCTTGATTTAACCCCTCCTCTCCTATCAGGCCACCTGTTTCTAGCTCACTCACCATCTGCCTACATTCCTTCACCCCTACACCCTCCTGTCTTAGTTCATTCCACTATTTTTACAGATGTTTTCTGTGGTATTCTTCCACTCTCCAGTCTCTTTACAACCCTCTGATGCTTACATTCATGACCCTCTTCTTCCTCTATAACGTTCTCCTTGAACCTTGTTTCCCAGTTGTGCCTACCCTCTTACATCTCTCACTACCTCGAACATTCTCCCTATTCTCTCAACCTTCTTCTCCTGCAGTGTGCCCCATTACATTGTCTTCACCATTACTGATGGTCTTTATCCTTCGTATTCATCCCTTGCCCTGCATCTGTTCTGAACCATTCTGACTGCCTTTTTCTGCACCCTCTCCATCTTCCCCACCTCTAATCCCAAGTATTGGTTTCAAATTATCGCTGCATACTCCAATTGGGACTCACCATCGTATTATAAACATTTTCCTTAACTTACTATTTGTGTACTTTAGTAGGTACCCTTTTTACAAATCCCTATTTCCAAAATTAAATCGCGCAATCTTGCAGTAGTAAAAAAACACGTGCTTTTGTTTGCAATATAACTTCAGGATGGCCACTCAGCTGGAAAACCTGTAATTATCAGAGAAATTGCGGCCGCCTGGAGATTTCAGGGAAATTTCAAGGAATTTGTGGTCCATCTGAAAAATTTCAGGAAATTTACTTGCCTCATTCATTTTGAGCTTCCGCAAAAGTCATAGGAAGTAAAATAATGGAGTTTAGAGAGTATTATAGTTGTTTGGTTCAAAAAATTACCGTCATGTATGTGCGATTATACTCCATTGTCAAGATAGTTACCATTTCTGCTGAATGTTTTGTCAAGTTTACTGGCAGTAGTGTCAGAAAGTGCTTGAAATATTTACCTTTATTGGAAAATGTGTTGAATGAAATGCCAAAATTTATGTTCATACTTGTGAAAATCTGGGAAATTTTTGGTTTTCTGTCAGGGAAGTCAGGGAAAATTCAGGGAATTTTCTTTGGTGCAATGAGTGGCCACCCAGAACTTAGAATATCAAGGAATTCAAAAGTGCCTCATGTACATGTTACAATATTAACTGGAGATAAGGAACTAAAAATGTAAGTAACTTTAATAAATTAATGTTATAGATCCTTATCTAAACAGGCGATGGCAGGAGAACTTTCATTTTTGTCATTTTTAAGTAACCAAAACAAATCGTACAATGCAGGTGACATACAGTAAAAGATGATCTCATCTATGCCAGTAGATGGACAAGTGGTTTTGAAGTCAAAACCAGAAATTGTAATGTGTAGTAAATGAATCACTCTTAACATGCTGATACTCGACTTTCAAATCATTTACAATGGCTCATTTATTATTGAGTTGAAAATACTACAATCGACCTAAGTTATTTAAGATAATATGAACAGGCCAAATAATAAATTATAATATTTATAAAAAATACCACACAGCCGTAGCTAAGGTGTACAGATGTATGGTGGTTGCAGTTTAAACGTAAGTCGTGATGATAAGCCTTCTTAAGTTCAGGTTGTGTGAAATGCAAAACTTCCACCTACTGTTTGCTTCTAAACTATGGGGCGTCTGGTCAGTGTTACATTCCTAGTAGGCCTGATGAGAAGGTGTTGCTTGCGTTGTTACAGAAACGAGGCTCGTCTGGATAAAGCAGGTAACCCACTATGCCGTCACCGTCAGGCGCCGTCCGGCACCGACCGTCACCGTTGCGTACCGGCAACATTGCTTTGCATTGTTTTAACGAACGGCAACCCACTATACCCGTCCGTCACCGGCCACGACCGTGTCCGTCAGTCACCGTCGGCCACCATTGCTGTTTGGGGCATTCTTGCCGGATAGCCGGTCCGTCATTTTTCCAGTCGACATTCAACTATCAGTGAAGTCACATCGCCAGTGTTTTGTTGTAGTGTGCCT
>PNEQ01065782.1:0-11807 GCA_003012365.1 Medauroidea extradentata | reverse complement strand
GATAAAATAAAGAAAATAAAGCTTACCTAGTTTATTTACAACTGTACATACAAAAATAACCTATGTCTACAATGATTTACCACAATAAATGTCAAACAGAACAAGTAACTACTATTTACACAAAAGAAAAGAAAAAAAATACATCTACATAAGTTCTCTGTATATGGAAAGGTTACTAGTCACTCGCAATGGTGGACCCGAAGAAATAATACCGCAGAATCTTTCTGGCCTAGAATCACCTTCTTCCTCCTACTTGCTGCGGTCCCACTCGCTGGACGCCCTTGAACAGTCGTCGCAATCCAATACTTGTTACTATCACTTCAGATCACACTAGGCACCTGCCAGCAAAAACTCTCTCTCCTGCTGCAGCTCCTCCTTATATACCTCACCCTCCTTCTTCTCGAATTATCTCGGCGGGTCTCTGTTCTCCAACCTCCTGGAAAGATGTCGCTTCAAAGTCACACACCACCCCGAGAGATAAAGAGGGAACAGGATCATTCCAGATCACGATATTTTCCCTCGGTTACCCGATACTGGGCGCAGGTGGTTATCATGGAGTAATACAATCCATGCAGCACCCGAGGAGGCCTTTTAGCGCTGCCGCCACTGTATTGTATTTCGCCGCCCTGCCCGACAGCCACGGCGCCGGGGAGTGAGTACTACACCGCCCAGCCAGACAGTCGCGGCTCGCAACAATATTATGTCAAGAGTTCGTGGACGATAAATAAACGCTGAAAATATCAATTAATATATACGCTATTTTCGAAGCCAATATCGATAAAATACTCAATGTCAATCCTAGATAATGGTAATTGCCAACTTTATGATTAAACATTTATCCAGAATTATTAATTCTTTACGCGTGATGTATTGCGCCGCAGTTAAATGCACAAGATTCCAGCGTCTGAGATTGTGGCTCAGAAGTACGTAACACTGGAAAAAATTTTATTTTAAACGTTGGCTATAACTATTGCCTAGGGTTGCTGTTGTTTAATTTTCGCAAATTGGCTTCAAGAAAACTGCAGTTACAGGTTAATGCTTTTAACGTTGAATTATGTTGCCTAACACGCCTTATTAAGAAAAATTAATAGTATGCTGATAAATTCGTCGAACATTTATTATCAGTCACGTATCAGTAAAGACCCATGATCTTCGCAAACAGATTTCTGCACAAATACGCCTCAATGCCTTACACACACCTCTGCAGTTTTGCTTCACTGGTGTTGACAACGCGTCATTGTGAAAATACATTTCTCATTTGACTGCACCAATCATAGTAAGGTTATTGTGACTCCGTACGTCTGTAATTTATCAAGGAAAGTGAGAATAAAATCATCCAACCACAGACGATGTAGCAGAACTGCAGATGTGCACATGACGCATTGAAAACAAATAACGCAAAAATATTTTCGCTACAAAATCGTGCGTCTGCAAATAACTGTCGAAATAACCAATATTGACCTTGAAGTAGAGCTGCAGTTTTGCACGTAAGTCACTTAAAACAATCTGTGCAGCCAAATGTTCAGCAAAAATTCGGGTCCTTGCACATCACATAATCTCGTCACAAAATTTCTGAAAAGAATGTCTTCCAACATCTATGTCAAAAATAATTATAATTCGTTTCAAGAATCGTTCGTCACAGTGAGTTTCAATAACGTTACTTAACAAAAGCTTTACGTATTTACTGAAGTAGTTATTACTTGAAACATGTAGCTATAAAAAGCTTTGAAAATATGACTTGTGCTGTGGGAATGTTTTATATTTTCGTATATCTTTTCAAGTTGTTGCTTATTTTTACTCGTCCTTTATAGAGAATTATTACAATTCTTTTTTTTTTTTTTACTACTGTACTGTTGGTACATCAAGAAATGCATTCAATTTCCGCATATTAACTTTTCCTCATTACATTTTTAGCAAACACAGATTGCACAGTAATGATGGGGTGATGGGAACTCGTCGCTTGTAGAAACTAGGTTATTTTGAAGGTTTTAGGAGGTTAAATTAAAAACGAAATACTTTTCGAAGTGCGTTGTAATTTTTTTTATCTCGACGATGGCGAGGGAAACGCGGCAATAGACGGCGAAATAATCTGCAAGGCCTCGGGTGTGTCTCTGGCCTTAAGGCGCGTCCTAATTCAATTACAGCTGTTTCACGTGCCACTCTCGACTTTACGTGTCGTTAAGGACGTAAAGGCAACGTAAACTTTACGGCGTCCCCTGGACGAGAACACAATCCTAATTGGTTTTATACTGCTGAATCTGGGAATGAAAGCAGCTATAAAAGAATTTAGCTAGATTTCGTGCTGGCCATATCTTGAAAGAGTCTCTTCACTGTTTGTCTGTATACTTGGGTCACCATACCATGGCCGAACCGTAGTACACTGCCATATCGCCGTTCGTATAAATTGAAGTTCAGTTATTAAACCGGGCACTTATTAATTGCAAATGTTCGCACTCTCCTGACCTTTTTGGTACAAAGCAATAGAATTATTCAAAATGAGTATGGCGAAAATTGTAGAACTACGTTGCAATGAAATTTGTGAGTGAGAACCTAATAAACACTTGAGAACAACAATAAGCGAGCATGATCGTAACTTGCAACTGACACACACATTACAGACCAGTAATATAAGGTTTTACGTGGAAATAACTCCTTTAAAGAGGAAGCTTGGCATATGCAAAGTACTAATACTCAATAACAATATACATAAGAAATTAACAATTTGGGTTTTGTGATTTTAGCAGCCATCTTCGAAAATGGCACTCAATTTTCAACTTTTATTGACTGAATCTCTTTGATGGTTGGAAATATAAAAAGAGTTTATAGAAAATCATGTAGCACATTAAAAAACCACACTTCATAATAATTAATTATTTGTTTTGTATTTGCATTTGTTTTATAGTTATTTACGTAATAATAATTGACCTAATCACTTTATGTACAGTGTTCATGAATAAAATCCCAAAATTAAATAAAACGTGTTAACTTGTAGAGAAATAATGCCTATAATATTTTAGCTGAATGTTTTCATGAAGTATTAATGTAGCGAAAATAAAGAAAATTAATTTATTTTATTGTAATACAGCAAAATTTATTTGCTTGTTTTTATCTCAGAAAGTGAAGAAAGTCTCCTTCTTTGTACCCTGCGACGATCGAATGGCACGTTATTAATTAGGTCTTAAATAGCTAACATTCAGATTCTTCTTAACATATTTACAATAAAAATAGTTTCATGTAACCACTTTCTAAGTCATTTATCACAGTCCACATCAGGCGAGTGCTAACGTTATAGATCTTGTGCACTCGCCACACATTGCAGAGCAGTAGAACCGGCTTGTTTACAATGACAAGTATCACAAGTCTAGCACGTGTATGAAATGAAATGCATCAAGTCTGTTGGGAGCTGGCGGGAGAGAAGTTGGTTTAAGTTGTGAGTTTCCAGCAAGTCTCCATCGGCATTCACAAGGATCCAGAACTTATCGCAACCACTAACAACTGAGGTGTTACTTATTCAAAACTAGCGCGCAGCTACAGTTGTGCTGTTACTTGATTGTACATGTACTACCTATGCTCGTCCAATGATTCGTTTCTTGGTTTTCCATACATTGCAATGATCAATTATTCTGCATGCAATTATTCTGTATTTTCTTTTGAAACTATTACTTCATTTTTAAGCCTTTATCTCATTCAGTAAATTGATATATTTATATTTCCTTTTTCTTATAATGCAGAAGTTGTGGCACGTTTAAAATTTGCACGATAAAATAGAAGCACATCTTTAACATCATTTCGGAGCTCCCGTTGCTGAGATATATCTAACACAATGTCTCCTTTATTAGTATTTTCTGGCCGGCGAAACATTTCTTCTGCTGTGGTAAGGCATGGCAATAACATCAAAAGGCCAGCTTCCTGTCCAGTACCTACTACTGCCTTCGTTTCCGCTGAATGCTGCAGATCCAATTCGGTAATTAAAACGCAAGCACGATGTATTGCTTGATCTCTGTGAATGTACAATAACTGTAGTTGATCTGTAAGTGCTGGGATGAGTGTTTTCTTATTTTTACTAACATTTCAAAGAATGTCACAAAATACATTCGTTGAATTTAACATCAGGGATATGTGTGTTTTTCACTTTTCGTAATTGGAGATTCTCAAAGGCACCCATAAAGCGGGAAAGGGGACTGAACCCCCCCCCCTCCCCAACAGATGTTTCAAGATGTGTTCAGTTTTTTTAAATATAAAACTTAAGACAACGAACTTGGCCTTTGGTAAGTTCCATAACCTAGCAGTTTTTACCCGTTAAAATATGCTAGTGGTTACAATTTGTATACGGTCTATATCTGTTACGCCTGAAATGGTAAATGTCTTGAATTTATGAGCACTTCATTAACAAGGTGATAATTATTTGTTGCTGTGAAAAACAGTAAATATATTTCCGTTACGGTTGTTGTATGACTTGTCAATTTGTTGAAACATATTATCTTGCGTGGAGCACAGGTTTATTATACTGAAGATTCATTGCCAAAATAAGGACATGCCCTCTTTTTTTTTTTTACTATTATTCTCGCGTCCCGTTGTATTTTTCGAAGCACCCAAAATACCTGGAATTTGCCGAATAGTACATTTATTTCTCATTTATTACATAATAATTCTCTGCAGGTTATGTAAACTTTGTTCGAATTTCGAAGATTGGGCACATGAATTTCTCACGACTTTAATATATTGTACTCAACAACACATAAGAAAGCTAAAAGTTGTATTCCATAAATTATTCACAGTTCACGGCTCAGTGAAATTTACCTTGTCCTCCATTCCATGTCATCCTTTTGCATCCTGTTGCCTATACTGTTTGCCGAGCCATTAAAACATTTAGGATAAAGAAATTTGAAACATACTTGCAAATATCAGACAAATAATAGGCCGCGATTGTCAAACACGAAACATGTCACGTATCTGGGGCCGCGGCCAGAGTATTTGCCCCCCAATACGAATGATTCGTGTTCGATACTCTGCGGGGTCAAGCGGCTTTTCGCCTGTGATATTCATGCCAGACATTGTCGTTGGAAGATGCATAAAGGAGTCCTTCATGATTTTAACTACATCAGTTTGTGATAAAGTCCGCGTAGAGAAATATTATACTGAAAAGTAAGAAAAAAACTTACTGCTGTCAAGCACCAATCCCCTCAAGCCCATGTTACAGAGTTTTCTACATTCTTGTGCAAATTATTCAAGAAGCATGATTGATTTGAAGTAAATCCAAGAAGTTCCTCAATCAACCTGTGAATAAAGATGCGTTAGAGTTATGCAAATTTTTCATTGTTCTCAAAAAGTAGTTTAATTCATTTTGTCTTATTTTACTTTAAAATGATTAAACGAAATTGTGATGTTGATTACTATGAAAATTGTTTGATACACACTCCGATATACCTTATTTAAAACTTTGATCCGTTCTTTAAAAACCGATGTAATGCAACATTTAAAATTAAAATTTTCTGAAGTATTGCAAACAATACGACATTTCCTTATAAACTTTATTTAAGTAAAAGCGGTCAGTATAGTGCAGCGTTTAATCTAACTTCATAACACGTGACTTGTCAAGGGTGGTTCCGGGGGAGGAGCCATGCGACCGGGATCCCCTTGACGTTTTAAAGAATAGTTTATTTTTAAAATATCTAACATTTTAAAGTAATATATTACATTACATTCGGTTATAAAACGCCTTAACTAGCAGCATTTTGCACATGGAAAACTAATTCTTTTTCGGATTTGAGCCCCCAGACATCTCTTTTTTGACTTGGGGTGTGGGTATATCTACTTTTAAATCAATGCCCTCGTCCCCCACCCCAAATAATTCTTACAACTGGGTCCGCCCATGAGCCTTGTAAATCGGAAATTAATACATCATAAAACCTTTTATTTTTTCAGATAATAATGTACATGTTTTTACCCGAAAATACTGAAAGTTGACCAATTACTTTCACATTTTCTGGATAAAAATAAAATTACTACCTAACATAAGTAGAAAACAGAGCAATAATTTCCCAATAGTAAAATTTTCGTATCTTATGTGTGTACAAATCATTGAAACATTTGTAATATCCTTCATACTATCTAATTTTGTTCATTAAATAAGATGTTACATATTTACCATTTATTTATGACCTGCCCCCTCCCCTTAAAATCTATATGCCCTTGGTGATTTTGAATCATCATCCAAAACAATATCAGTATTCTTGCAGTAGTGTCTTTCTAAATAATACTTGTAAGCTTCTGTAACATTATCATACTGGCCAAGGCCACATAGCACAACTTAGTAGGTAGCCTTCATCAACAACGTATGTACAATCGTGAGGGAAAGTCATATTTTCTTTCTCTGGTTGAAAAAAAAAGAAGTGTAAGATGGGAAGATTTTGTTCCTTATTGCAAGTGAGATTCGGAGACTACAGGAGGATGTTGTCGAGCCATCTCATACTTTAAACATTCTATCAGGTCATCTGGAGTGTAGTTCAAACAATTGATTCTGTTGAATATTTCTGGGACATTGATGGGAATTCCTGTGTATTTTCTCTAACCTTGATTTATGACATTTCCCCTGGTGGTGTAAATTTCCCTTGCTTTTCCTCAAATAACGACACCTAAAATGTTCTTCTCATCATTGCATAAATATGTTCCTTACCTGATACAATGGCAAGATCATACGACAACATAATATATCCAACAACACAAGAAGAAATATTGACTAGGTTCTCTAAAATCTGGAAAGATTTATGTAGTTTCAGCTTGTCCAGAAATATAGTTTTGTGATAAGCATCTCTTATCATGTTGCTGTTCCTTAAATTATGATGTTTCGGGAGAAATACCTGCTAAATCTTCAACTTCTGTGGCAATTATGCAGCAATGTAAATCCACAAAATCAATCTCATTAGGGTATTGACTCGGCATAGAGTGTAAGCCCTGCGTGAAACAGTGGCATCTTCTGAATAGTTACCAAAACTTTAATTTCCACTTCCTTGTTTCCTCAGCTCGAACGAAGTTCAACATAAGAAAGGTATGATCTTTGAAAGAACTGTGCAATGGGAGTGCATGACTGGATTCAGTTTCTTGGACGTATTCCATTGCAAATTGAATGACTGTGAAAGAAAACTAAACAAATAAAAGAAAACCATAATATAAGCAGAGTATGCTTTAGTCAGCAAGATACATACACAACAAGAAATTCCAAAATTGAACCGGGTCAAATAGAAACAAGGAACAAATAGATAATAAATGAAAATAAAAACAAACAAAATAAAAAAACCAAGTAAAAGCGACGCAACGATGAGATGAAACAAAAACACAGCAAATATCAGACACGAACAGAAAAATAACAAAAAGAGACAACAAAAGGACGAGACAAAATGCAACAGATAACAGACATATACAGAAAAGACAAACGACACAACGAATAGACGAAACAAAACACAGTAGTTTTCCAGACAGACAGTGTTACGACGTTTCGGGAACTGGAATCTTTTCCCGTCATCAGGTGGACACACAGGGTTCAGGAACACGAGTGTGACTAATGAGGAGGCTGGAAAAACCATGGGTTTATATAGGGTAAGCACACTTATCCTGCTCAGCCAATGGGAGACGAGTTGTCCCCTGTTTGGTCGCGCAGCATAGATTGACTCTGATTGGTTGTGATGGGTTGAGTGTGTGTTTTTGTTTCGTGCTGTAAAGTTGTTTCTCTCTTAACAAAGGGATCCACATATTTTTTAATTCAATACTCTGTTGACTGAAAATATTGCAATTGCTAATAATAAAGGCTGATTCTTTGATATTTCTTTTAATTTTGTCAGTTTCCTGTGTAAGTGGTTTCGAGTCTTCCCAAAGAATTTTGTGGCTATTTTCCCATGCATGTTCGGCCAGTCTAGATTTTTGGGTTTCGCCTTTCTTGCAATTGTTTTTATGTTCTTTGATACGTGTTGAAATAGCTCTGCCAGTTTCTCCAATATACATACGATCACATTCGCAGGGTATCTGATATACACAGTTGTGAGTAAGTAATTTTTCAGTGGCTGGTTTTACCCTGGTGACCATACTTTTGATAGTAGATTTGGATCGGAATGCTGTTTGAAGTCCGTATTTGTTTCCCAGACGTCTTATTTTTTCTGAAAGGCCTCTAACATACAGAATAACTAGGGTTCCTGCGTGTTTTTCGGTTTCTGTGGGCTTAAGTGTTCTGTTAGGTTTCATGTATTGTTTGATGGTGTTTGCCGGGTTACCATTGGCTGTGAGTTCTTTTTTATTTGGTTGTGTTCTATCAGTACAGTCCATTTGTTGTGTCTTTTTGTTATTTTTCTTTTCGTGTTTGATATTTGCTGTGTTTTTTGTTTCATCTCATCGTTGCGTCGCTTTTTACTTGGTTTTTTATTTTATTTGTTATTATTTTCAATTATTACCTGTTTATTCCTTGTTTCTATCTGACCCGATTCAATTTTGGAATTTCTTGTTGTGTATGTATCTTTCTGACTAAAGCATACTCTGCTTATATTATGGTTTTCTTTTATTTGTTTAGTTTTTTTTTCACAGTCATTCAATTTGCAATGGAGTACGTCCAAGAAACTGAATCCAGTCATAAGAAAGGTGTTGTTAGAATATGTGCCCGCATAGTATCTTAAAAAAAAAAAAAACAGTTGCTTTGCTTAACTAACTTGCAGCTTATGTAATTGGATGCTACATATTTCTTTGGAAACATTAAACAAAAATTTATTTAGTTAATTTTAATTGGTAATTAGTTCTGAAATCAACGCAGATACGAAAAATATTATTTGTAGAACTACTTAAACGTGTACATTCAAACGTGTTTCATGTTTTTCTTCAACAATTTTTAAATATCTTCAACCGTTATTGAAAAACATTAAAAGAATAAAGAAAAAATTTGGTGCCATTTTCCAAGATGGCGGCCATAACACAGCTCCCAGTTATTTGGTTTTTGATATATTGTTGTTCGGCAACAGTGCTATCCAAATATCCCTTTTAATGGTATTGTAATATTTATTCATGGCTAACAAACTAAACATATCTGGCAAGATATCTTAGGAAATAGTCAGAAAACATATTAAATTATCACATGAGATTTTTTTAAATCATGATATAGTGCGTGTTTTTGGTTGACTTCTTCCTATAACTTTTGTCCCTACATCATACGTTAGAATGGGTTTAATTCAGCACTTCCAACTTGTAGGTAAATTAATGTAATTTAAAATATTGTATCATAAGTAAATATTCAACAGGTGTAACTTTTAAAATAAAGCATTTTCAATGCCGTGATTCTCGTGTCTTGAGACTACAGTTTACCCTGTATTCTCGTGTCTTGATACTAGAGTTTACCCCGCATTCTCGTGTCTTGATACTAGAGTTATCCTGCATTCCCGTGTCTTGATACTAGCGTTTACACTGCATTCTCGTGTCTTGATACTACAGTTCACCCTGTATTCTCGTGTCTTGAGACTACAGTTTACCTGTATTCTCGTATCTTGAGACTACAGTTTACCCTGTATTCTCGTGTCTTGATACTACAGTTTACCCTGTATTCTCGTGTCTTGAGACTACAGTTTACCCTGTATTCTCGTGTCTTGATACTAGAGTTAACCCTTCATTTTCGTCTTGATACTAGAGTTATCCTGCATTCTTGTGTCTTGAGACTACAGTTTACCCTGTATTCTCGTGTCTTGAGACTACAGTTTATCCTGTATTCTCGTGTCTTGATACTAGAGTTAACCCTGCATTCTCGTGTCTTGATACTAGAGTTTACCCTGCATTCTCGTGTCTTGATACTAGAGTTATCCTGTATTCTCGTGTCATGATACTAGAGTTATCCTGTATTCTCGTGTCTTGAGACTACAGTTTACCCTGTATACTCGTGTCTTGAAAATAGAGTTACCCTGTATTCTCGTGTCTTGATACTAGAGTTAACCCTGCATTCTCGTGTCTTGAGACTACAGTTTACCCTGTATTCTCGTGTCTTGAGACTACAGTTTACCCTGTATTATCGTGTCTTGATACTAGAGTTTACCCCGCATTCTCATGCCTTGATACTAGAGTTATCCTGCATTCTCGTGTCTTGAGACTACAGGTTTACCCTGTATTCTCGTGTCTTGATACTAGAGTTAACCCTGCATTCTCGTGTCTTCATACTAGAGATTACCCTGCATTCTCGTGTCTTGATACTAGAGTTATACTGTATTCTCGTGTCTTGAGACTACAGTTTACCCTGTATTCTCGTGTCTTGAGACTACAGTTCACCCTGTATTCTCGTGTCTTTAGACTACAGTTTACACTGTATTCTCGTGTCTTGAGACTACAATTTACCCTGTATTCTCGTGTCTTGATACTAGAATTAACCTTGCATTCTCGTTTCTTGATACTAGAGTTATCCTGCATTCTCTTGTCTTGAGACTACAGTTTACCCTGTATTCTCATCGTCTTGAGACTACAGTTTACCCTGTATTCTCATCGTCTTGATACTAGAGTTTACCCTGTATTATCGTGTCTTGATACTAGAGTTTACCCCGCATTCTCATGCCTTGATACTAGAGTTATCCTGCATTCTCGTGTCTTGAGACTACAGGTTTACCATGTATTCTCGTGTCTTGATACTAGAGTTAACCCTGCATTCTCGTGTCTTCATACTAGAGATTACCCTGCATTCTCGTGTCATGATACTAGAGTTATCCTGTATTCTCGTGTCTTGAGACTACAGTTTACCCTGTATACTCGTGTCTTGAAAATAGAGTTACCCTGTATTCTCGTGTCTTGATACTAGAGTTAACCCTGCATTCTCGGGTCTTGAGACTACAGTTTACCCTGTATTCTCGTGTCTTGAGACTACAGTTTTCTCTGTATTCTCGTGTCTTGAGACTACAGTTTACCCTGTATTCTCGTGTCTTGAGACTACAGTTTACCCTGTATTCTCGTGTCTTTATACTAGAGTTTACCTCGCATTCTCTTGTCTTGAGACTAGATTTACCCTATATTCTTTTGTCTTGATACTAGAGATTATCCTGTATTCTTTTGTCTTGAGACTATAGTTTACCCTATATTCTCGTATCTTTGTACTAGAGATTACCCTGCATTCTCGTGTCTTGAGACTACAGTTTACCCTGTATTCTCGTGTCTTAGTACTAGAGTTTACCCCGCATTCTCGGTCTTGATAGTAGAACCTGCGTTCTCATGTCATGATACTAGAGTTAACCTACAGTTAACCCTGCATTCTCGTGTCTTGAGACTAGATTTACCCTGCATTCTCGTGTCTTGATACTAGAGATTATCCTGTATTCTTTTGTCTTGAGACTATAGTTTACCCTATATTCTCGTATCTTGGTACTAGAGATTACCCTGCAATCTCATGTCTTGAGACTACTGTTTACCCTGTATTCTCGTGTCTTAGTACTAGAGTTTACCCCGCATTCTCGTGTCTTTATAGTAGACCCTGCGTTCTCATGTCATGAGACTAGAGTTAACCTACAGTTAACCCTGCATTCTCGTGTCTTGATACTAGATTTACCCTGCATTCTCGTGTCTTGATACTAGAGATTATCCTGTATTCTTTTGTCTTGAGACTAGAGTTTACCCTATATTCTCGTATCTTGGTACTAGAGATTACCCTGCATTCTCATGTCTTGAGACTACTGTTTACCCTGTATTCTCGTGTCTTAGTACTAGAGTTTACCCCGCATTCTCGTGTCTTGATAGTAGACCCTGCGTTCTCATGTCATGATACTAGAGTTAACCTACAGTTAACCCTGCATTCTCGTGTCTTGAGA
>PNEQ01065781.1:0-11807 GCA_003012365.1 Medauroidea extradentata | reverse complement strand
TTCCGTTAAAAGCTGCGTGCAAACGTTCAATTCTGACACACAAAAACTACAAGGCAGATCGAATTAGTGCAATTTACATGTAGTCTTTAAAAGGGGTAAAATTGCAGTTCGCTTTCCACTTAGGTTCCTCTACAATATCAGCTGACATATCGTCGGTATACTGCCAAAAGTGATTAAGTCATAAATGCTATTTCGTTTAGAAACAGTAATAAATTATAGATATTAACAAAAATGTGTTATGTTACTATACTGTGACACAACAGTACGAAACGACGAATAGACTTTAAACTTGGGAAATTGTTCGTGGACAACATATACATATTCCTAGCATTTTTATAATTTTATCTCATTTTGACATTCTCACTTTTAGCAGTAAACCGACGATATATCATCTCACTAATCTCAGGTTTGCGGCACCAAATACGTTTCCGCGAAACCTTAACTCTCTGAAACTTTGTAATGTCAATAAAGGTAAAGTGAATATTTTGACAATATATAATTGAGGGCACCGTCACCAATGGTTGTGCACAGGGTAAACCGATGATTCTCATTCGATTAACCTCTCACCTTAGATGTCTCTAACTATCATAGAACGTCAAATTGGCAGTTTTATAAATAAGGCCCAGGCGAAGTCGCTGTTAGTGGCAGGGACAAATTTAAGACTGCTTTTCGCATGGACAGCTATAGCTACTTTTTCTGCTGCAGAATTAGTTCAACTAGCCGCTTGGACATCCTAACACTTGATGACTGAAGTACCAATCTTGTGTACAAAGAGGTTTTTCAATTAAAGTAAATATTATCAGTTACGAATAATACTCGCGAGCAAAGCCGCGGGGGACTGCTAATATATATATATATATATATATATATATATACACATACATATATATATATATAAAGACACGCGGTAAAACCCATTTAAATTATGTTCAATGTCGAAAAGCATATCAAGAATTAAGACATAATAAAATACAGGTTAAACGCTTGTCGCGCCTAGTTGAGGGTAAAAATAATAATTTTAAATAGGGATAGAACTTCAAACGTAAGTCATGATATCGTTTCCGATAAACACCTGCGTGGTACATAAAAATTGTGAAGGTAAGGACGGGACGAGCAGAACAAACCGTGTTTGGTTTAAGTAGAACGGATCGTGACAGTTGTTACCGTGAAGCTCAGCAAAGCGGATAAACGGCTTATATTTGGAAGTGGATGGGGGAACTTCGGTGGTAGTAATCTGCGTTCCGGGTAGGAGAATGCAAGGGTTTTGTGTTGGTGAGGGGTGAGCGGGGAGGCGTTGCAGAACCAAATCGCGGGAAACAACGTCCCACACTGCGAGATTTTCATGCATATTAAGCGTCTGTGGAGTACGCAGAAGGTGCGACTTAGGCCTTGGCCGAGGGATTTCTTGCAGGAGGGGGGGAGGTGTGAGGGAGACAAAAAGTGTGTGTGTATGTGTGTGCGCGTCAGTTGCTATATTCATGGCACGGAGAAAGTTGCACGCACCCAAAATGGTGAAAGTTAACAGTAAGCAATATCTGTGATCGAGGTGCGCTGCAAAAATCTTTTTGAGCATTTCATTCGTCCTTTCAATGCATGCGCTCGTTAGCCCCCGAGTTCGTCTGAGTTTAAGAAAACACAAGTGGTTTAACGCTTCATTGTTGAATAAAAACAATTTTAATCAACGTACAAACGTTATTTCATGCGTTACGAAACGTTAGTTACATTTTCAAATTTTCAAATAAATCAAAGATAATATAAGTTTAACTTCCAACAAAATAAGTAGGCCTATCTTTATAATGCAGTAATTCAGAAATGGTACACAGAACGCAGACTAATCATACATTTTTGGAGATATATGGTTAACATACGTTTTAGTTCTACAGTAACATTTGAAATTGACAAGAAAGCTTTCAGAAACAATTTTATATATTTATTTTTCTATATATTTTACTAAATTTAGAAAATTCAGTAATAGAACATCAGTTTTCGTTAACATTACGTTCAAAACTTTAATATTACTTCTGAAGATATGTTATGTACTGATAACTACTCATGTGCGCATATATATATATATATATATATATATATATATATATATATATATATATATATATATATACACACACATCGGAAGGTTTAGGTTTTAGAACTTGTATACACATATATAATGTTCTAAGTCTTAAACCATGCTTGATAAGTTAAACTATTATGTTGCATTAGCTTTAAATTCACTTAATCGTATATTTTATGTAGCGGTCACCGGAAGTCATCTTAAAGGAATTCATTTAGACGGTGTAAAGGTTTAAAAAAATTCTAAGAAGAAATGGATATACTTCTAGTAATATTTAAATTAACTTGCACATATTCATATTTTAAAAACTAACATTGCAAAGCAAACATTTGGAAAGAAATAAGACAATTTCTTGCCTCCATTTGTATTAGCGGATTGCCATTGATTTCTTCTTACTGTGTACATTATACTGACAGGCATACAAACATTCATAGTGTTTCTTTTATAAATTACATGCTTTCGTGAGGTTCAATGCTTCTAATTAGTTGCCAAAATTATTATAACAAACGGACGACCTGTTCTGCAGAATAACCTCTGAAATGGCTGTTTGATACAATGTAAAATAACTGATTTTTAAACAGATTTACAACATACGTTGGGTACGTTTCGTGGAATATTATAGTTAATTACTATGAATGGTGAACGCGAGTAAATAACTACAGCAATAACCTTAAAAACTAAATTTTTAACTCTTGTTTGCACACTAGAAAGTTTATGATTGACTGAATTAGTTAATTTCAAGAAACAATTTAATATATTTCTGTTTACTCGTTTTTGTTGTGTGATGCAACTAAGAACAACATCGTTTCCACGTTTCCATTGTGCGATGGCTGCCAAAAGTTACCATGTTTTTAATCCCTAGAACAAAAATGTTTCCTCCAAAATACATTTGTGATACGAACAAAAAAATTAACATTTGCTGTTCTCATGCTCAAACACTAGTATGCAAAATTTCAAGTTGTATAATAACGGAAAAAATCATACGTAAGATTAGCGACAACCTAATATCCTTGAAATTGTTTATAATATCATATACCACATGTTAAGCTACCTTGCAAAGTATTACTACAAACATTTAAACATCAAACTGCTATGTGTTGTGACGATTTAAGTTCTAAAATTATTTTTCGTAATTTTGGGGAAACTACCTTAGAACATATCTGGAGCTGTACAGAAACCGGTTGTTTTCTGTTTGGATTTCTGGATAAATAATAATTTTAATATACAATTTTGTAAATATTTCTATATAAAATTTTGTTACCGTATGGCTTGTTTAATTGTGCAAAAAGTTATTTTTAGAAACTTGTTTGTCAAAATATTTCTTTGTAAATTTATAGAAACGGATTTTAGTTACACATCAACATCATTGAATTTATTATTTCAGGGCAGTTTGATGTGTGTATCACAATAAGAAGTAGGAGCAATTTTATAAATACGTCAAAACACATTATTTTGTAAAAGTACAGACAATTTTGTTTACTATGCACGCCTACTGTTAAATGCAGCAACTGTGGAAAGTGAGCAGTTAAAGACAGACCTGTAAATGGGAAGTCCCGCATCCTCTTTGAACCAGAACACCATGTACACTTTGTCGTGGTCTGATGACGTCACGTTGCACGGCATCTCAACACTCTTGCCCTCCACAGCCTGCATGTCCACCGCAGCCACTGGAACACACGTCAAGTATTCCACATTAACTACAGTTATCCTCAGAAAAAAAAACACAAATACACAAAACTACAGTAAGTCACAAAAAAAGGGGGATTTCAAGAACAAATTTTCGCCTTGCATAAAAAAAGTACCAAATTCATATATCAAAAGAAAAAGCGCAAATATAGATTTTTAAAAAACTATTAATTTTACATTATTTTTGGAAGAAATGTATGTTTAATTTAGATATAATACTACCATTAACGATTGTATGAATGACAAAACTTAGTCACAAACTAAATATTAAAGAACCCTGAAACGTACTACGTATAAGTGCCACAGCATACGATAATAGTTAAGTGGATACACTACTAGCTGCAGCTTATAAAAGACGATCTGCTACATAAACATAAGCAGACAAAAACCATTTCAGTGATAATTTGTTTATGACGAAATCAATAATAATTGGCATAAAATACTTGTAAGGGTTTCATTACAAGTCACGTGGTATTGTATTATCTTTATTCCAGACTATAAAATGCAAACGTCATATATTTATATGAAATTAATTTTAAATATAACGTAAAGTAGCTTCAAAGCCTTTCAAAAAATTTCGCCAATAAAATACTAGACTCTTCTCGCAAGGTGGTTATACTTGCCAATCAGACGAATGGGATAGGAATATGAATTTTGGGATAGAAAGGATAAACTGAAAATCAATGGAAATTAATACTCGTTACTAAATATTCAGTTGCAGTTTTAATTGCATAGCATCCACCAGTTTTCATTAATCAGCTTGTTTCACTGTGTCTGTTTCAAGCGATTAAGCAATTGACTGTCAAACTACATGTTGATAGATCTAAATAACAATACATTAAGTTATATTCAATGTGTAATAGTCATTCGTAGGGGCAGGAACATTTCACGGATTCAATGACCTGCACGTTAGAATGCACTACCCTATGCATACTCAAGCCCCGACCATTTGTCCACTATAGCTGCTACTCAGTGGAACAACACACAATGAACGAATATACAGAGCTAGAGTATGCATATAGTACAATGGATTATAGCATGCAGATAATTGAATCCGCGACATTTTCCGGCCCCTAGAGAGCTATGACTACAGAATGTTAAAAAAATATCACTCATGAAGCAATTACGATAAAAATCTATGACAAATATTTGTATTAGGTGCATTTGCAAGAAGCGACACAATGATAAAGGTCGATTTTAAGCTTTTGATTTCTATTAAAATACGACGCAGTTAAGTTCAAAGGTGATTGATTGCTTCGCGTCCGACGAATCTACGTTACAAAAGGCAGAATAATGATAACGATCAGTTTTTACACGTTAGTTGTTTTCATTTTAATACAACGTAGTTAAGTTCAGGTTTGCCTGTAGTGCCGTATCTACACCACGGAAGTCAGAACAACGCTAACGGTATATTAGGTTTTTGTTTTCACCTATATAAATACGATATAGTTACGATCAGATACGGACGTTTGCTTCGTAATTAAGAAAAACGAAAACGTTAGATGTCATGCGTATAGTTTTCCGTTGTAATACGACGTAGTTCATTTCATAGATGGTGGTTGTATTTTTCTAGACTTGACATTAATTTTCAACGGGAATATTTTTTTTTCCACCTCGAGAATATTAACTTCTTACAGCAATTACTGCAGGCAATGTTGAAGATGAGGTCACATTCTCCAGCTGCTGGCCAAGGACGTGAAAATTAACGGAAGCTTAGTTTTATACAGAGTTATTTCCTCTTTCTTTTTTTATGGCTGAGAGGCGTTTACACGAAACTACCGACCCACCTCGCCACAAAAATAAAGACAAAGAAGGGTGTTTGAAGGCGACGTCTTTCCCGCAGCACGGTTGGCGATGTTATCTCAGCGGAGGAGATTAAGCTGGAGTGGTACTTGAGCCAGCGAGGAGAGATAACTCCAGAGCCGGATGATTTTATCTCCCACGAGGAGATACCTTCGACCCCGAGGATAAAAAAAACAGCAACTCCGTTATAAGGGTGTGCTAGATAAATAAAAGCTAAAAACATAATTTTATCTATGGAATTTTGAACATCAGCATGGGAAAAAATACAAAACAACAACCCTTGATAATGATATTAGCACACTTTATGAGCAAATATTTACCAAGAATGATGCATTTGTACTCCGCCGCAATTAAATGTAAAGAGATTTCGGAGTCAGTGATTGTTCTTAAGGGCGCCGCCTACCCGCGCGTTAGAGACTCAGAAACGACATAGACATAAGGGTGACCTTGAAGCGCGCATAAAATGCCGCATAGCCTCAAAGAGCCAAGTGCTGAACTAGCGTGCAAGCTTCCCGCTGAACGGGTATTATAATGTGAGTAAAAAGCGGTGATCATATAATTTTATTGGCGGAAAGTCTGGAACCAAGTTCAGTACAGGTCGCAATCCGACTTTCACATATATCCGGTTATTACATTTTGAAGTACGGAAGTCTGAAAAGGACGTTGTTAGCCATGTTGAAGGTCTTAGAAACAGTGTTTTTAATGAGCGTCTTAACAATGACCTTGGCTGAAGTTTGTTTTATTTTCGTACGATGACACAATGGGCACACGTGGGATATTTTCGTAGAAGAAACCTGTTTGCGAACACACTGCAACGTATTTGAAGAAAGAATTTTTGCTAAGAAATTTGGTAAAACCTATTGTCTGGGATTGCTGTTATTTTAATTATGGAAATTTGTTACGAGAAATCTTCAATTTCAAACTGATGGTTTTAGCTCTGAATTATGTGACATGCCTTTTTATAAACGGCTTGCACCAGATAACTCGTACTTTTATAATTGTACCACTCACTCTTCAATTGGTACACAATAATTTCATAGTAATTTCCCGCAAATAATATACATTTTTCGATTCCATAGTTTTCGTACAGTTGCATATCTTAGTAGCGATTATACTTGTTTCGCTACATACCCAAAGTAAATAATATTCGAACTATACGAATGACACTTTTGTAAATTTACGCAAAAATTGTTTGTATAGAAAAAAATTTCTTCAATGCACTTAAATATTTGTACATTTTTAGTACCTTTTTTAAATAGAATAAGTCAAATAACAACGGTGTTATTCTGTAGCTTAATGCATTTACATTCACTAAAAATTATTTCATTCATATCGTTTGAATTCCTTCTGGTATGGATCAGTGGTGAAAGCAGTCAAATCGCTACTTAGACATGCATTTGAAGAGAACATAGTTTATTTGTGAGACATTACTATTAATGTAACGTGTAAGAAAGCGACAGTGTGTGTGGTACAACTTGAAAATTAAGAACTACTTAGTGAAGAGCGCATTTAAAGGGTATACCCCGGTATAAATGCAGAATTTCAGATATCCTCCCGACTCCGGAAATTGTGGCAAACGTTTGCGTGAAGAGTGAAGAGATTTTTGTCATCACCTATGTGTCACTTATTATGTTAAATTTTTCTTAGTTACTACATGACTAAAATTTTGGCAAGATTTAATTGAAAGTTTTAATTAGGGACGTAGCTTATTACTTTATCTTTAATTTCGTACATTGTATTCGAAAAATAAATGCGTAACTATGAAATAGTTAAACTAATTTTAATTTTAAGATAAAAATTATCATTCGCCTAATAACAAGCACTAAATAATGCATAGTACCGATTTTATCCAATTCTACGTACGTAATAGTAAAACGTAATGTTTCAGTAAATAAAAACTGCCGGTTATTCGTCACATACTTCATTTATTAAACGAAAGCGATAAATATTAACAAAAGAGGTGACGCAGCATCTTAAGCGCTGGTGAGGGGCGACATGACGTGAGTATGGAGCAGCGTCGGAATGAAGGTACGGGGGAACGGTAGATGCCCAAGTAAACTCGCCTACCAGTGCCGTCGTGCGGCACGACTATATACCACATGCGAAAATCCGGGGAATGACCCCGGTGGAAATCGAGCCCGGACCGCCTTGGTGGGAGGCGAGTGTTCTAGCCACTACGCCAACAGCGACCCCAGTAAACGTTTGCCTTGGTTGATTGACAACAGCGAAGTACAGGAAATACCAAAGTAGTTTACAATTTACAAGAAAATAATTAAAAACGAGCGTACACACAAAAAAATAAAATAAAATAATTTTTTGTCTTCATTATTTAAAGGAATACAGCAAATATAACACTATACATGATGCATTACAAAATAAAAAGGCTGTGTTGTATATTCTGCAGTGGGTTAGTAAAACTTTTTTGAGAAATTAATATATATATTTCCCCAACTAATTGGTCTACGGAAGTATAAAACGTCGCAGAGTGTTAGTCATGAACAATTTTAAACACTAGATAAATTAAAACATTGTTTCCTAGCCAACCAAAGTAGACAGAAACGGCTACGTACTTGTAGATAGATATGGGGCAGACAGACCTCGTAGGTAGCGTGACACGCCCCTTTATCGTGCCCTGTGTGGCAACTCATATCGCTGTTGGTGTGGGGAGTTCTGCCTTGCAGTTTGCAGCAACTTATGTTTAATATTTAAAAATTCCTGGCCGGGTGGCCTGGTTACTGAGCGCTGTGTTAGAACCAGGGTTACATGGTTCATAACAGTTCGCTCCAGTATTATGACACTCCAAGCAAGCGTTCGATACTAGTCGAAGCAGCTTTGGTTGAAGGAAGGATTGAAGCGAAGCAGTCATAAAGGTGTACTTGTTGCGCGAACCTAATGCACAACTGTTTTAATTGACCTGCAGGTGGACTGGCATGAAGTGTTTTCGTCGTGCTGCTACAAGAAAGGGACTTTAAAGATGCCCGCACACTTGGGCTCGGCGGCGCGGCAGCAGCGAAGGCCCGCACACTTGGCCGCGCAGCCCGCGCTGCGCTCCGCCGCTCTTCGCCCAAGTGTGCGGGGATCCATTTGTTTGCATGTTACTGAACCACGGGGAAAAAGTCGCTGCGCCCCGGTACGCCCAAGTTTACGGACACCTTAAGGACGCTCACGAGGCAAAAAATGCAAAATTTTTAATTTGCACGATAAAGTGATCGTTTTATAAACGTTACTTGTGACAACACTTTCCACGCGCAAAAACATTTTAGCTCTCATATTCTTCCCATATCGGCATTTCAATTTCATAATTTGCACGTTACGGGAATATATAAATAACAAATACCAGCTTACTTACTCCAATGATTTAATGTACAATTAAATAAAATGTTATGGACCATGTGCTAAAAGATTAAAAAATAAATAAATAACAAATTCCTCTGAAATAAAAAAAATCTGAAAACGTCAACTTTCTTTCTTTGTGGCAATGTTTTTAAAATACAAAAGGGATTTCGTTGTATGGTTTTAAACGCTTTATCATATGATCAATAATGTCTTATTTCAGTTTAAATAATTTAATTGGAGTAAGTCACTTGGGTTTTCTATTTGTATTTTGTCGGAAGTTACAAATTTTGACTTTGACATGCCTCTGTGGGAAGGTTATGAGACTGAAAAGTTTTCATAAGTATAAAATGTAGTCACAAGTTACGTCAATAAAACTATCACAATGTCGTACAAAAATAACATTATGAATTTTTACCACGTGGACACCCTTAAGCAGTGACCTTGTAATTTTATTGCTAGAATGCCTGCATCAAAAGTCACTGTACGACTCTTGTGTAGTTTATCAATATGTGCTATATACATATATTGGTATATACAAGTATGTGGGCGTTTCTATTTACTTAGGATGTCAAGGAAACAAGGTTTTCAATGTTAGTAATATTTTAAATATTTTCATGACTAATGCTTTGGGACGTGTTATACTTTCGTAGACCTATTTATTGAGGAAATATATATTTTTTTCTCAAAAATTATTTGTTTTCATATCTGAACGTATTTTTTCCAGCTGATCACTTGTTGTGACGGGATTTTTTCTTTACTTATTCCACGAAAAAGAAAGATTTTCGAGCTTGCTGAATGTGTTCTGCACGGGGATTCTACAATAATGTGTCATGTTCCACCATCATTTCATGTTGCTTGACAGGCGACGCAGGCAAATATTTTCAAAGGAAAAATTATATCCGCCAACAAGTATTAGTTCAGAAATCTTGCATTTTTTTTTGGGCCAGTTACGTTTTTAGAAAATACATCAAAAATAAACAATAACAAACCTCGACTGTAACACCATAACTGATTTCTTGTTATTTATCATTAATTTCTTAAAAATACTGCATAAAATATTTCATACTTTAAATATTAGAATTTTATATAATACTTACATAACCTAACGTTTTTTCTTAAACGGGCCAGTGGTTGGTTCAGTGGCTAGATCGCTTACTTCTCACCAAAACGATCCGGTTTTGATTCCCAGTTGTTTATGTGGCACATACACAGGCCTTTGACTTAAAAGCAATGGCTTGTTTTCCCGTTACCGAAATCTTCTAGGCATTATTGTGTTATGCAAACAGACACTAACAAATCGTAGAATCAAGTATAAATAGGACCTTCGATAACTTAAACATATTTTTAAAATCATTTACCAAGAATATAAATTATAAAATATTACAGGTACATTTAATAACTTTGTAAAGCGTGTGCAAAGTTTCACGGTTTGGAAGTTATGTTTTCAAAATGTAAAGTGAATCTGACCTAATAAATGAAAATGTATGAGCCTAAAGATCTAAATATTTTAAATTCTGCTTCTGAATAAACTACATTTGTTTTCTTTTTTGAGTTATTATAATGATTATCAAAATTCCTCACTTATAGAGAAATGTTTTTATTTTAGCAGTAGTAGCCCAGTATTTCAACCCAACGTGCACGAATTTATTGGTACATCCTGGTGAATACGTTACTAGATGTTACATGACAAGACATACCAGACATCAAAATAAAATATACTTTGTTGTACGTAACCTAAGTACAACAATTAAAAATTCTGAGAGCAAGTGCTTTGCAAGCTTTGTGTAGTCTATGTTTGATCCAATTACTCTAAATGTTGTCGTCACTGTGACTGACATTACATGATTTTAAGATTTTAACATTTGGTAATTTTTTCGTAATTTAAATATAAAACATTTGAAATCTGTTCGAAGCGAGAGTAGGATGTTGTTTGGTGGAGGAGCAATTGATAGAGCAGTTTATTGAAGAAAATGAAAATAAAAAAAAAGGAAATTTCTAATATTTCTCACCCTAGGTTAAACACATAGTTTAGACACAATTTACTATAAAGTAGAAAATATCTTGAGTTTGGTTAAAGTTGATTCTAGGTTCTATTAAAAATTACTCGGCTAGGGATAAAATTTAAATTTAAGTTCAAGTATGTATATTTGCTCAGTCGGTTTACACGGTATTCTGACACAGGACCTCTGGGTTTGAGCTTGTTGGCAGAAATTAGGCACACCAAACTCATTTAAAAATAGAAGACGAAAATTTGTATGAAATAAATTTTGATTTGAATATCCAAGTCAATATTGGAATGGTCGGCCTTGTACACAAGATGGGTAAGCGTGGGGACGCTACAGGCATACATATTCAACATGGCTATCCTTACAATGTAGGCTGAAGGTCTCCTCGTCTTCATGACACTTCAAAAATTAGCCTAATTATATTACTGATGACGGGCCTCTTCTCAAAATGGCCTAAAACTGACGGACATACTGTCCACTATCTATTGAGTTCCCAAGCCTAACCTTAGGATGACGACAGAAATGAAAATGTTCCATTTTCTCCTGGGCCGATTCTGCCGCATGCTTCACCTAGCAAAATTCAGGGAACTCTTTCTGCTCTGTACAAAAAAGCATATAATCTATGTCCTTCTCCAAATTGGAAGCCGTTACCTTGGCAACCAATAAACAAAAGAGGTATAAAACCCTCAATCTGCTCAGAGAAACATCTCTGGAACAGATAATTACTCTATACCTAGTAAGTTAAACTATACTTATACTAGGTACAATCATATGGTAGTAAAACATTTTAAACAAGTATTTCAAATTTACATTAAAATTATTTAGCAGATGTTAGAATAAATTAAGAAAATATTTAAATAAACAATTATGCAAAACTTTGATAATATTAACATATTCATAAAATA
>PNEQ01065780.1:0-11806 GCA_003012365.1 Medauroidea extradentata | reverse complement strand
TCGCGCCTACATGACGAAACTCTCCTAGGACCGCCTCCATTTAAACCTTCAGCCAATCGCGTCTCTCGTGGGTGACGACGACAACAAATCCTGCCATTCCTCCGTATCAATTTATTGTATCTTTTTTAAATTCATACACATTAACATTAATATATCTTTGGACTCATTCACAAAATTTTATAAAATTCTAATGACTAATCATGAAGTTAATATTAAATTGCACAGCAGGGGAGTGGGCGTAGCCACGCCTCTAGGTGCCCTAATTTTCAGCATTCACGCCGCGCGCCCCTCGTCGGCTCAAGGCTGCTCGCTCGCTTTCACCCCATGTTTTCGCAACTTTCCCTCCCCTGCTGTGTTGAACGTCAATCTGCCGTAACATAAAGGCCGCAATCCTCCGGCCATATTGCGCCTCTCGCCAGTACTCAAACTAAATTACAAATTAATTATTTTAAAACAAATTTTGCAATTGAGACACACAAAACATACAATTCTAACCATAATGAAATTTCAACTGGCTTTCTACGACTATTCTAACATAATTTACAGTATTTACAATATATGTGTTGTTTATTTTCATTTGAAGGCTATATGCCGGTTACAACTTGTTCTGGCGCGCATCCAAGTTCACTACGGATGTCGCCACCACTGAGACAAGCGGGCGCACTCTTAAGGCTGCCGCCTGGCTGGCGCTAGAACTGCGTGCAGAGTGTTAGGTGTTACGTTTTTTCTCAGAGATCAGTAAACGTACGTCCACAACGCTTACCTACGAAAAGAAAACACGCTTCAGACTACTTGTGAATGTGACTTGAAATATTCCATGCACATTGGAAATATTATTTTTAAGTACTCGAACTTTGCTGATATCGGCATTTTCACGCGGTTGTTTCTCACGATATGTGTAACGGATTTGTTCAAAATTGAGATCAACAAGTACATATAGGACTTTGCTACAGTGACGCGTTCTATAAAATGATAGGGTCACCGCTTAGATGCTCACAGAAACGTTACGGCGTGAATACTGCGCGTACGTTTACGACTCAAGATGTAGAGGCGATATCGCCCGAAAAACCTTACCGATTTTCGCTTCACACACGCAAACACACCCCTCACCAGGCGGCAGCCTTAAGAGATAAACGTCATAATTTACATTGAAATAAAAAAATAACGCAAATTCCCTTCTTGAAATATCTCGACAGGCGACATCAATATTTTATCCTTGTTATTTAAACGCCTGTTCACATAAGAGGATTTCTGCAGATGATAATGTTCGTCAGTACTACGGTCATACTAGTTGCATACGAACCTGTCTAGAGTCGAGCAAGTAATGCAATACTTCCATCAACAAGTTCGCCACTGTTCATAGGCACTCCCTTAGTATAGACGTAGGCCGCCCGTTGATTGTCCTACGTCCCAAGTTAAATCAAACTTTAATGTTTGAAGTATTTGTATTTTCTATACAAGCAAAGATAAATTGCAGTTTGCTGTAATAAAATATTTAAAAAAAAATATCAATAACGTTTAGTGTCGATGCGGTAGATTTTGGACATTTTGATTTCCACGTTTACTGAGGTTAGAAAATTAATTGCTTCAATTCGTTTTATGGTACATAATCTGGAATACACGTTCAATTTTAAAATCTTACCATGAACGCGGCATGAGTTCAACTAAAGATTCCACTATACCCCTTATATACAAATTATTTGTTTTAAAGCCATAATAGGCCTATTGGTTTTATAGTATAAATTAAAAATATATGTTTGAAGAACCAATTTAATGTATGTGTTCGTTAACAATTCTGCCCTAAATTGGCATTTAACGCATAAAACAAATTTAGAGAAAACTTGTAAAAGAACCTATACATTAAATTGGTTCTTCAAAATGACATTTTTATTTATGCTCTAAAATCAATATTACGGCTTTAAAACAAATAATTTGTACATCAGGTGTAAAGTGGAATCTTACATCTTCACGGGGGAGTGGGGGATGAAGGGGGTTGGGGTGAGTCAACAAACAATCAAACAATATATGTACATGTCCTCAATTGTCACTGGCCGTATACGAATGTTTAAACTCCCCTTTGCTTTACGAGTCAGTGGCCGCAACTGTCGGAAAATTTCCCGTGTCCGGAACTGTCAGAGGTCGGAATTGTCGCACAACCGGAAAGTCAGTTTATTTAAAAAATTAGTAATTTAGAGAAGATCTCTTCTAGGAATCGGTACATTTGCCTTCCCACTTTTTTTTATAGAATTCGGATTGTTTGAAATAAATCCACATGTCAGATAAGCTACAGCAAACGCATTACATGGGGACTTGGAACCGAGTGTTTCTTTTTACACAGCTGGTAGTAAATTGTTTTCTTCTGTGTCGTGTACACAGTTGTCTGCGTTAGGTCTCGGGGCTCAATAAAATAGAGACTATCACTGTAAATGTGACCTGTCCCCTCCCCACACCTTCCATCTATAGCGTGAAATCACTACCGCCTGGAAGCCCTGTAGTTCGATGTGCCACAGGTGCTGAATTGCACGAGTTACACATAAAACGTTTTTACGAGCGTTAGCACACAAGGTCGCAGGTATTGTAGCTTCTCTAGGCGCGAGTCACTCGCTAATAACGGAGATTTTCGTGACCAAATTTAACAACTAGATTATTACTAAACGCATTTTCTTTTATTTTCATTTACCGATTCGATCGAAGCTTACGAAGAAATTATTCATTCGTGCCAGAACTGAAAAGTAATGTTGTTTCAGGAAAATGCATCTTACAGGAGAATTAAACTACACAACTGAACCGCGTTATGCAGCAGAAAACCAACCCACAATGTAATTTATTTTGATATAAGCATAGCTTGTAGAATAAAAAGTGTGCAGTATATATTAGCATAAGAACTAGAAGTAAATAATAATGTATGAAGAAATCTAAGAGCCTACGAAAAATGTTTTAAGCAAATTTAAGATGCATTCAGTAAACTCTGACCTAGAACATTTCAATTCTAGTAAACAGTGGAATGGATTACTTCAGCAATAGTGTGCATACTTTTGTACTTAATTGTTTTTGTTCGGTTTTCATTTCAATATGAGGATACATAAGTTTCATACTTAATTGTTATTTGATTTTGCTGTACTTGTTCTGACATAAGATGTGGAATGCAAGATACGGTAAAAATTAAAGCCCCTACATCAATATAATTAATTTAGTGTTATTTCCGTCTTGAATCATGAATCAATTAAATGGAATCCAGTATTACGAGCTATATCAGCTTTTAAATGTGCCCGTCTGTCCAGGCAGCAGGTGTGCAGAGCTGTGGCCGTTACCAGATTATTCGAGAACTGCTCATCTCACATGAGTAATATCTGCTTAGGAATATCGTTTGAACACCGTAGCACGTGCATATGCCAATTTAAAGTTTTAAAAGCATATTTTCTTGCTTCTAAATATGGCGAAAATTGGTCTTTTGCAGTCATTTTTGGGTATGTAAATTTAGTCGCAGAATATTTTAAAAGTATAGACGTGTAAAAAACACCTTTACCTTTTAAATAATGTGTCATAAAAAGACAGGGTCACCAATATGGTTCTAAAATTTCCAGAAAAATTGGTAAAAGGAAAAAAACCAGGAAAACCCACGTTTACTTTTTTTTTTTAATTTTACGGAAAAATTGGAAAATTTTCTTGAAAATCACGTGAAATTATACTATACCTGTGGCGGTAAAATATTGTATAGTAATTTATATAAGGTAATTAAAATACGGAGAAAAGGTCTATCTGAATTATTTCTGAACGTTTACTTACTATAGAACGTTTCACGTTTAGGTTACATTACAGGGTTATATGATGTAATATAGTGTGCCTCCGGGCCACAGTATATAGATTAATTAATGTAGTGATATAGGCAAATGTTTGCAAAGAAGAGTGGGGAGGATCAATGTTATTAATTTTTGGAGATATAGTTGGTAGTATTACAAAGTGAGACTTTCTTTGATTTGATTGTAACTAATATTGGAAGGAATAGTGCTACTGAGTCAGTTCAAGTTGCGTTGGGCTCTGTAGGATCTCAGGTTTTCCATTCGATTTATTAAGAAGCAGTTTATTGGTAAATATGTAAAATTAGTATTTTGATTACGAGCGGATAAGGGTGGAACTAATTGTTTCCCTTCACCCTAGACCAGGGTTGTCAGCAAAGATAAATGTGGGACCGAGCAGGCCAGCAACCCAACTGAAAATCACATTTGGCCGTTATGTTTTAAATTTAAGTTATATGTAAGAATTTGTGATAAGAAAGGAAAATAGTGTTATCCAAGTGTCAGGAATTTAAATTATTGTATTATGTTTGCTTCCGAAAATAAATATGACGTCTAATACTGCCGTAATCGCCTAAGTTCAGTGCGGTTTGCAGGGCAGTTTGTAACGAAGCTTCCGATTGGCCGGATCGGAGCTGGGGGAGGGATAGCGTAGGAGGAGGGATGGCTTGTTTCCGCGAGCTTTGGTAGAGAGAAGTGTGGCGGTCCCCGGGGCATTAGGACGTATCGCGGGGCGCGGGCGTCTGTCCTCCTGGAGAGTATCATCGTGTTGCTCCAGTAAGATTTAATTTGTCGGGAATCGTGGCATTTAAACACGGAATACCGAGCAATTGTAAACCTCGTCAGTTTTTTTGTGAACTTCCAATCTCAAGTCGAGGGAGACGGTACTTATTATGTATCGCTGCTTTGTCTCTGCCCTGAGCGAGGGAAAATACGGCTGTGATAGACGCGTGATGAACTTATTGAACGTGTTTGTTTTTATTCAGTAAACCCGCTGAGCTAGACCATGGCAAAGAAAGTGGCTGTTATCGGGGAGGATATTTGTGATCACAGCGCAGCTAGAAGGGCGGCGGTCACAATGAACATTTGCTCTCTCTTTCCAATGCACGGTAACTGTCACGAGCACTGTCCTTGTTTCGGCGAGCGCTGTTTACAAACATTCTAACATTTTCACCTTGTAACTTTGATCTTAAATTTTTTGCATATTGTACAGCATCGAAACGTGCGTTGGGTGATATAGTTAGCTCATCACATACACCATTTTAACGTGTTGAAAAAATTAAGAAACAAATATTTTGAACTTGGTATTGTTTTCATGCATCCTTAAATATATCACATCATAACTAACGAATCAAAAGCAAAATCGTATCCAAATTTTTATGGTGTGTAATTTCATATATCTGGACACCAAAGAAAGAATCTGAAGACTAAAATGTTTTTCGATAGTTCTACAGAAATTGTTTTCTAACGTTATGTGCGCTTTCAAACAAACTAAAACAGAAAAAAATTGGTCAGTGAAAATTTTTTTTTGCTATTCATGTTATATGGGGGATGAAAGCGAGGTAGTTGTTCGTAATGAACTATATATTTTTTTAAAAGCAATCTCACCTCAATAGCTTTATCAGTTCTCTTGTATGAAGCTGTGAAATGTGTTATGTCTTGCGCTCGCCACGTGTTCGCCCTACAAATTCGACAGTTGAGCGTCGCTCCAAGTGTTGGGCGCTGAAGAGAAAACAAATCGTCCGTTTTCTTTGCTATGAGTTTATGTCTGGAATGGTTAATAAATGAGATACATGCTTCCTTTAGTCAGCAGTTTTCTTCGTCCTGTGTTCTAAACTGGTTCAGTAGTGAAACTACAGTGTCTTGCGGCCGAACGATTCGTCGTGTATGCTGGCTTAATTTCGAAACAAAATTTTGTGTGTGAATTTTTTTGTTAAAATTTATTTGTATGGAAGGCAAAAAAAATAAAAAGTCGTAATATAGGTAGGCTACACGAAAAGGAGCGAAATATTGTATTAATCTTATTCCAGTATTAATCTTATTCCAGTATTATTCATATACTATTAACTCATTAGGGGAGCTTTAGAAGAAACATGATGTTCCAAACAAACCATTTACGCTGATAGGAAGAAAAAATAGCAACACAGTACAGAAAACTGACATGAAAAATTTTAATCATAAAGGAAAGACAAACAATAAATAATTCCTTTAAACATATTTGAGGCAATGATCCTTCATTTCTAATACTCATTTGGTAAAAATTTAAAAATTCTAAATTAGAGCAAATATAATAATAAAACTCATATAGTTTGTTTATAAGGTTTTACTACGTCGTCTAATTTCTTTCCTTGACAAAAAATTTTTCCAGATTTCGGTAAGATTTTTGACTGGCAAAAATTCATACCTTCAACTTTATGGATAAGTATTGAAAAACTGCATAATACAAATAATAATAAAATTTGTACCAGCAGAATATTTTATAATTTAAAGAAATTAATTGTAACATAAAAACTAAGTAAACTAACTATGGATAAGTTGCTCAATGAATTAAACAGCGTCGCCAGAGTCGATTGGGATTGAGGACTTCGTAGTAATCAATATAGAATTGAAACAAGTTTCTTTAATTATTACAAACCTTAAAAAATATTCTACAATACAGTTAATAGTCACAATATTTTTAATCTGTCTTTTTCACACACAAGCCCACTGATCTATTGAAACAGCTATTTCAAGACTCCTCTCTCTAATTCCAGTACTAGTCCAACCTGTGCGTTTATCTCACAACCACAAACACGCCGCGTCCAACCACGCTCCAACTGTTCCGTCGCTGTACGTACTTGCCACACTGGCGCCACTGTACGTGCTGATCCCGCGCCGCTACTTGCCGACACCGCCACCGACGTTTACGTCGAGTTTACCCCAAAATCACACAGGCTAAACGCCTCAGTAACCCACGGTCGGTCGCCGCGAGATGGCAATTATAGCCAATCTCCACGACGATCAGAACTATCTTGCAGCTCAGGGAAGATTCCAATCGACGCACCGCGAAGTTTCCAGATATAAGGATAATTTTCTATCATGGCCTAGACACGTGCTCTTGGAAGACAATTAGCCGGTTCTAGATTGCCTGTGACGCCACTGATTAGAGAGGCAAATGTACTCCCGTGTAGCAAGGTGTTGCAGCTCTCTGCCTACCATTCGCACTCGAGTAATGTGTCGCTACAGTACTTTCTTTATGTAATCAAGTAAACTATGTGAACAGAAAATATTCTCGCAAATGTATGTATTTCCCAAAACAATGCATCTCTCTTAGAGCGCGTACCAGACGGCCAGAGCAGAGTAGTTCAGCCAATAGAAGGTTATTCGAAAACACCTTACGCATAGGCGATGTCTGCAGATGAGCCGCAGTCAAGGATGTCAGAAGCGTATATTGCCATAGCAGAACCTAAATTTATCCTAAAACGCGACCCTACATAAATGAGAGTTAAAAAAGCAGCCTACGGACATACACTTAGAGCGACAGCTGGGCGTGTTCTTGTTTGAGCATACACCCTGAGGAGTGGTGACCAAGAGGTGCGATTGACTGAAGGGGAAGTATCTGTTAGAGAAGAAGAAAAAAGGGACAGAAAATACGAAAATACGCTTTACTTTTAGTCAGTTTTCTTACAAAAAGTTCCAAAAAGATTTTAATACAGAAATGTATTCACAAAGGATGCATGTAGGTTACTATAAGTAAATTGAAGACGCTGCTTGCGTCTTCAATAATTTGTTTAATAGAAGTGTATGTATACAGCTGAATATCGTAGTATAGCTTCATTTGTTATACAGGATGGGGCTTAATTCGAACGACAAACTTCGGAAGGTGATTATGAAAAATCAAGTAGAAAATATACGCACACTTTGTACCTAAAACTAATATTAACGGCGGTATGAGTCCTTAATAATGAAAAATTTAAAGTGTATTTTTGTAAAATAATAGAAATGAAAAGGCATTTAATAATGACATGTTGAGCATTGTTTTATACTACCGGGACCCTGAAATTCACATTGGAATCACATCAATACCTTTCACCCTAATACAAAATACTAGGGTGACTACCCCTTTTGTTACATGCCACTTTTCTACCATCAGGAATTACGAACTTTTCATGCAGTTTTCTACTAGAGAAGCACATCAGAAGTAAAAAAAGGTTGCCTTGTTATATATGCGTAGGACCAACCGTTTTCGTGTAAAATTTGTAAATAGAGTGGGCTGCAGTAAGACAGTTCTTACTACGTAGGCAATACGGCATACACGTTTGAATGGCTGGCTGCCGTACCAACTGCTATGACTGAGGGATGAGAGAGAATGGAGGCCTAACATCTCATCAACAGCTAAGATCATTAGATATAGTAACACAAAGACCTGAACAATGTCAGAGAACCAGGAAAGGAATCGGCCATGACCAATGTCAAGAGATTCAACCCATCATTCGCCTGGAGTTATTTCGGGAAACCATGGGAAACAGGAACAAGAATGGGCGGAGTCGGGAATCGAACCCGTGGATTCCTGGAACATGATACACTTGCACTACCTCGCTCTTTGACGAGAATGGAGGAATATGCACGTACTGTACACGTTACATTAACAATGGAGTACTGTTACATTCGCAATAATATGTCTGTGTGCTTAAATTCAGTGCGTGATTACGGGCATACTATTCGCATTCCTCACGTTCCTGTACGTGTATTGCTGTAGTCGACTACGAGGATTACATACTAAAGAAGTGGGTCGTGGGCACCTGCGAGAATAATCTAGTTCTGGTACCTACGTCATACTGACCAATAAACATGTTCGTATTACAGGGGTGTGCATTCTGGCAGTTCATATAAAAATCCGCGGTCATTACGACGTCTCGAACAAGCGAGGTGGGACATTAAAAGTCAGGACACGAACTGAAAATTTTGTGAGGTCATCCAGAAGAACATGTAATAATTAAATGTTATGTACTCGTATTCAATAGATGTACCATTTTTATAACGTTCAAAATGTATTAGCGTACACGACAGTGAATACAGTGAACTTTATGGATCCAAATACAGTACACAATGTAATATTTTCTTATTTTATACTACAATCATTGAGCAATTAGTGATTTAAAAAACCAAATTTATGTTGCGACATACAGAAAACAGACTGTTGAAGACAGATCGTGAACATGATGTCGTACACACAAATACTACAGTATAAAATGGAATACTACGGACGATACCAAAATCTGTGTCCAAAATAAAATAATACGTTTAATTCATGTCTTCATCAAAGTTTACTGGCCGTCCTAATAACCTTACATGAAAGGATAACTGAGAAAATAATTCCTGAATGCTCTCAAATACTATGTAGAAGTAAAAGTGAAAATAAGGATAGTTAAGTCAGTTCTGATAACATAGAAAAGTGCAGGAGGACGACAAACCAACGTGCAGCACACACATACGTCAAATTAAATTCTAAATAATGTCCATCAATTGCTGATAGTTTTCACTTACTAACTACGCTCAGGTAGACCATTTAAATTTCAGAGGTCTCCGTGAGTTTAAACAAAAATACGTCCAAAAATATTACTGAACTATTCTCTTCGGGAAAACGCAGCGGCGGGACGTTAACACTGCTGAGATGGACGTTTTACCGGGAATTCTTAATTTTAAAACCTCCCGATGCAACATGGGAGGATCTCAGCAAGCCTCCTGGACTGGCCAGTGGGACATCCTTCCTTGATTCCTCCAGTGTGTGTGTGAGAGAGAGAATTTGGTCAGCGCTTAACATCGAAGTCTTCAGCGTTGGTGAAGGGTGAAATGAGGTGAGTATGGAGCAGCACCGGAATGAAAGGGCGGGGGAAACGGGAGATCCCCGAGAAACACCGCTGACCAACGACATCGTCCGGCACGTTTCCCACATGCGAAAATCCGGGGACCGACCCCGCCGGGAATCGAACCCGGATCGTCTTGGTGGGAGGCGAGAGGTCTGACCACTCGGCTACCGCGACCCCTATATATTGTAGTATAACTTCATTTGTTATATATATATATAGGATGAGCTGGAAGGTAAGGTACGTACATGCTTTAAGTGGTGATAGTACTGGTGATTGTGAACAAAATATATATAACAAACGAAGGTATACTACAATATTCAGCTAAAAATCCATATTTTTTTTATTATCTTGCTTACATTTCAGTACCAAATCTTGGACTGTTATAACGCAGCTACGACTTTCGTCTTTGCTTCAAAAAAGTTTTGCTGTCTTAGCTATATAACTCTTTGAGGAATTATAAATAACAAAACGTCCTAAAATTGTACCAATTTATTAACTAGCGACGCTCCTTAAGGCTAATTTTTTCGTTGACGAAAATATCTAAAACTGTGGTATTTCCGGCCCTTAATGGGTATGAAAATGTTAATGCAGTATCATAACAAATGGTTAAGAGTAAACATGTCATCTATAATTTTAATATTACGTCATACAATTACAGAGACACCTCTGAATATGTCACATGAATGATGTGTCGACGCCAGTTCGGTGACTTGCGCCTAAGGTCTAGAGTGAGGCAAAGTGCGTGTGTTGTATCGCCCTTAGCGGTCCACACATTTCAGCTTCGAATGAAAGAAAAAAACCTAGGAAGCCACCGTTAAAATATACTTCAAGATAGAATCCTAACTATAAAAAGCCCGCAGTAAAATAAAGCACAAATCACACGGTACCTGGGAACTTTTTCTGAGTTTCTGTTTCATACGGAAGAAAGAAGTTGTTACTGAATAATAGTCGGTTTCAACGACTGTTTGGTATTCGAAGTTTAAAACGGAGGTATTTTGACGTCGTGAGTCAGGTAGGAACTTACCAACTGCTCGCGAACAGTTGGAAATACTGAAATTCGTCGGTAACTCGCAATGGCGACGTAGTTTACATCTACTGTACATATACATAGAAAGGAAATGTTTCTGTCTCAACAACTCAGCTTCATTAAATGTAAATAATAATTTAGCGTATCTATCGTGATATCCTTAACAATTACTTTTCTTATTTATACACATGCGAGACAAGGCTTTTCTACGAGATATCTAGCAACCTCAGAAAATACTGAACAAAACTAACCTTTAGCAAGTACTCGCAAGGAAATTAAATAAATAAATAGCTGGAAAACCAAAGACGCGTGTATATTCGTCAATCACCGTAATCTTTAATTCTATGTTTGGTTATTTAAAAACATCGTCACTGCAGTGTTAGTGTGGCTCTGTGAGCGCATGACGTATTTAAAAATTTAGATTCGTGGTTCAAATCCCATTGATTCTGTGATCTTCTTTTCAGTGGTTTTAGATTATGATTTACGTCTGTAGATAATTTATTCCTTTGTTGAAATGTTAACCATGTTGTTGTAACATTGCTTTCACACGCACACACGATCACGCACGCACGTCCACGCATACATACACACCCATGCTTTTGCCCGCGACTTCATTCGCGTGGTTTTCAGTTGGTACAAACTGACGTAAGTGATCATTAATGACTGTTTTAGAGACACGTAAAAATTAACATTTTTACTCTCTAAATTGTTGTATTACTCGTTCTGGTTTCTTGCTGTTTTGCCACTCCCCATTATCAATAATGTATGTAAAGATTTCCGTCAGTAATCTTCGCGGGCACACCTACAACCCACCAAAATTTAATCGCAGTCAGACGAATGGACACGAGTTCATACGTAACGAAAATGAATATAATAATAATAGTAATAAAAACACACATACATACATTTGTTGCTTCCATGAATAGAGACTATTGGAAATACTTGTACGTTTCCAATGTTAGGTAGTAATTACAGTTATTTTCACACAGTTAAAACTAAACTGAAGAACTAAAAAAAAAAAAAAAAAAAAAAAAAAAAAAAAAAAAAAAAAAAAAAAAAAAAAAAAAAAAAAAAAAAAAAAAAAAAAAAAAAAAAAAAAAAAAAAAAAAAAAAAAAAAAAAAAAAAAAAAAAAAAA
>PNEQ01065779.1:0-11806 GCA_003012365.1 Medauroidea extradentata | reverse complement strand
TGGTTTCATCTGCTGAACGATGCTATTGCGTCCTGTGACATTACATGTGTGTGGCAGCCGTTTTTGTTTGCCCGTTTTTCTCGAAATCCGAACTCCTACCGAGTTTTTACCCAAGTGTACTTTGTGCTTCGTTTTCACCATACAACACCGCTACAGTGTCCGTATCCGCGAATTACATGACACCCTGTATATACACACACACACATATATATATATGTGTGTGTGTGTGTGTGTGTGTGTGTGTGTGTATATATATATAAAAGTTTCACTTTCAATTTCCTTTCTCTTTTTTTGTAATGTAAATAAAACTTTGATAAAATGCAAAGAAAAATTTTAGAAAGTCTTCGCGCTACAAACGTAGATGAACACGTATAAATTGAATGTATTCGAAAGAAAAAACTAAGCGCAAACAAGCTATTACTCTCCCCGTAGTAAAGTTTATAATTTTTAAATTTTAATGAATTTTGAGACTTATTTATTAGATATTATTCTATAACGCCACCCACAACTTCTTTTAGATCCGTAAAAGTATCCGTATACACAAATTCACCACATAGAAACGTTGCAAATTGTACCCTACGATGCAGAATGTTTTCAAAATTAAATTTTATAAAATTTCGCCCAATTATTTATTTTGTTTAATTTTCTTTAAGTTCATAAGTAACCAAAATTATAGCAAAAAGAAACTTTGTAATTGAAGAAAAAATACACAACATTATAAAATGTCGGTTTGACACAATCTGCTTCCTTGTAAGATTTAAAAAATAGCATAGGCACTAAATATTAACTTTGCCACGAGAATGCCGTCAATCCCTAGAATATAGATATTTTCTATCTTTTTTGTTACTTTTAATTAATACGATAACTTTTCGCTTTCACTCATAACATAACGTGTTTAAAAATATTTAAAAAACCAAGCCATTTTCCTGGGAGGAGGCGGCAGCCTTAGCAACATATTTTTTAAGAATATTTCACTAAGCAGATCTACCATAACTGTTTCTATGATCTTATGAAATGGTGTACTTGAAAATAAAATACAAGGTAAAAATATCACAGCAATATCAACTAAACACAGCTTAATCATTTTCATCAGTTGGGGCCACTGCACTAGGACTGGTAAAATGACTGAGAGGGGTAGTATCTGTCCATTACTGATGAATGCTCCATGTTAGGCAACTCCACTAACCTAGAATTCCCAACGTTTTCATCTTCAAATGATGACGCCGCAGCACCATTGGTCAAAACGTCCACGCCAAGCCTTTTTCTTTCAAGTGCTAATCTGGCACGCTTATAAGCGTAGTCATGCAGATTGGAATTTGATTTGCGGAGTGTTTTAAAATTACTCCAAGCAAATATACTCTTAGCAATAACTAGCAGCCCAACCTCAACAAATGTGTGTGAGGTACCAGATGTTACAGCATTTATTTACATAGTACAAATAGACTTTGGAGTCCTTTTACACTAATTCACTTTGAAGTTTCACACTGTGTGCATGTGAGAAATGTGGTTGACGCCACTATACGAAAGAACTGCATTTAGTCGAATAACATATATATTTTTTTTTTGCTCATTCAACACTTTGTAAGACTTCGTATTTTGACCGTATTTCAAATACCGTTTCCAGTACCTTTTTTTTAATGATGCTAAATCGCTAAAAAAATATCCTAGTACTGGTTTACTTATAATTTTTCGACGAAACCTATAATTTGCAAGGCAGAACCAGCATGATTATAGCCACTAATTCAATTTAGAAATGTTTCATATGTTGGAAAATAACCTGAAACCATATTCACATTCACTTGGTAAAATAAAGTTCACATATTTTATATTAGTATTGCCAGAATGATATTATGATTTTGGTTAGATTTCGGGTTAAAAAAACTCCCGGCGTAAAAGTTGCAGAAAAATCACAATACATGTCCAAATAGTGGATCCATACCTTAAAGTGGATTTAAAGTGATCTAGGCAAAACTGTACGTAGAAAATTTTCAATCATGTATTGGCTATCAGAGTTTCTGATTTAAAAAAAAAAAAAAATATATATATATATATAAAGAAACTTTTACGAAGTTTGAAGACAATTGTTATCTTTATTGTACCTATTTATGATCTGCATCATATAAAGCCAACATACCTATAAAAATTTTGGTAATATTGGAAACAATGCATACTATTTCTGAAACTTTCAAATTATATTGGAAGCATTACTACACAGGATGTCATGAAATCCTCGGACACTGACTGCGCCACGCTAGTAAGTGACCTAAACTAAGGGTAAATCATTCTTTGGTGAAAAAAACCCGGCCCTTAGTCTATGAGAAAATTGACTCCAAAGAGTAAAAAAAAAAGCCTTAAAGGTGATTGGCGAAGAAGATTCTTCGTAAGTACTGACCCGACCAGGTAAATTAGTAACAAAAAGTATGTAGAGAGAATCCTTTGGTAAAAATTCTCTATACCCTTACTTTCCGAAATATGTCCAAAAAAACAGTGAGCTAGTATGTAGGTAGGGTTGCTGTCACTGCAATGTCAATTTTCTCTTAAACTAAAGGTCTGGCATGTTCTTCCTGCTTAATTTCTGTCACAGACTCATGTGGTGCAATCTGCATCTACCATCCTTACCACACATTTCCCCTTCTATGGTTTTTGCGACATTTTAGAGTCAATTTTATCGTAAACTTAAAACCTAATGACTTTTTATCAAATAATACTTTACTCTTAGTTTAGTTAACTTATTCACATAATGCTGTCAGTGTCCGCGAGTTACATGTCATTCTGTTTATAATTATTATAATTTTCAAAACTTCGCATATCGCGCTAGTACTGGCACCGACAATATTGACTTCCTTTTCGATTTTGTCCTCCTTTGTAACGATACGTAACAAATCAACCGAATCCAGAAATTTTTAACATATAGTCATACCTAGATTTACTTACTTGGATGAATCTAAAGCCACGTCCCATTTGGTTGTATGGAATATGGGTTTTCATAATTTAAAATTATAACTTTCCAAGATTCCAGCGAAATGTATCACTGCCTAATGTGTTAAAATGTTTGCATGGAAACGGGGTTAATCTGTCGTGCTGGCAAGGGAAGGCGGCGATATGTTACATTGAAACAAGAATCGCTCCCCTCCCGTCTTACTCACGCAATTAGAAGGTTATAGGGGAACCATGAAATTCTGGACAAGCGTCTCCTCCCCCCCAACTCGTCGCGCCACAACCATTCCGACACTAGTCTAAGATTTTGCGGCAAAAACAGGTGTTTCAGTGATTGGCTAGCTGATAGTCTAGTTACCTTGGGCCAGAAGCCTGGCTGTTAATTTTCGGATAACTACCATTTTGTTTACGTCCCTTAGAGCCGAACACTGGCCCAGTTTCTCTCGGGCCGAAGGCCTTAACAATTAAACTCACTGAATACTTAGCCCCACGGCTAAGCCCACACAGACGGGGCAAGACTCGAGCAAATCTCCTACCTATTCTTAAAGATGTAGGCTGCAAGGTTTGTCAACTACGTTCTTGAACAAAGAAACTTGTGTAAATTCACTGATCATAAATATATTCTGGTACTTTCAGATTAAAAACCTTTACAATGTAATACAAACATCCAATAGGGCTTCGTGCATCGTATGCACTATTCTAATTTACATACACTCCAAACATAAATTGCCCACCACAAAGAACAATAAAGTGCCCGATGCTTATTACTAGTGCAATTGTGTCAATTTTACTCTTGAATTTCTCAGTCACAACTCATTAATGCCTCTCAAAACATTCATCCACATACAGTCTCCAACAATTTCAGGGATACCTGCAGGTTAATAGACAATCCCCTTTTCCCGAGGGCGAAATTAAATTTCCTCAAACTCGCCCGCCTGTACAAGTCCAGGCACAACCACATTTGCTGTCACTCAGCGCTCCAGGTCGCGCTTAACGGAAGCTAGATGATCGCCACAAGCCCAAGTTCAGTGGACTCCATCGGCGATGAATGCAACGGCACGGAAAAGGTCGGTGGAGACTCACCCATATCTTGATGTTCCGCCGTCAGCTTAAGTGGACTCGCCACACAAGCAGCAATGTCCCTTGGTAATGCTCCTGCCCACTTTACCAAGTGATGCAGAGAACCCACATGAAGTCTCTGATACCATCCGGCAGCACTCGTTAATCCGCCATTTCACACAGTGACGAAGGCTTCCCAGCCTAGACCACTCTTCGTCCACGCCCGACACAAGAGTGAGCTCTCTTGCTCAAGCGGCCGCCAGCTCAGCTTGCCGACGTGCGCGCCCCTACCGCCAGTCGACGAACCAGACCACCCCCTCCCGTCCCGGTCCTACCCCTCCATGGCCAGTGGAGTGGGAGGTTCAAAGAGGAAAGGGAATGCGCCGGCACCGTCAACTGGGGCCTCCACTACGTTCACCCAAAACGAGATCCTCAAGACCTCGAGAAAACCAAGAAGAAACCCTCTGAATACCTACAACACCATCTGTACTCAGGACTCTCACTAATCACTCCTAATAGGTAGCTCTTAAGAGCTTCCACCTCCTTCAGGACAACCCCTTAATTAAGGGTGATCGCTCACCTTATGGGTATTTAGTGTGCAATATCTGAACGATAATTTTTTGTTATTTTACTAAGGGAGCACATTTGTGGATAATGAAACACAAACTAACAGCATATATATATATATATATATATATATATATATATAATATAGAGTCAATAAAATAGTTTCACTTCATCACTAACACAAATAGTGATAACTGGATCGTGGTCCTAGTTTTACTATGCCCCTATTCAGAAATGTAGGGATATTTAAATATGTTTGATGGCAAATAAAACATCTCCAGATAATTTCATTGCAGGTTTCATAATACAAAAAGGACAAATACATGTTTTCTCAGCTAACACAATATTCACTTTATACATGCAGTAGAACCTCTTTAATACAAATCGGAAGGTACCAAAATTTTTGTTACTTGTAATATTGAGGTTTGTTATATGAGGTGTTTGAAAATGTTCTAAAATTTTGGTTTTTGTATCTCAGTGTATCCTCACAAACCTTACATTATACCACTTTAATAACTTCAGTTTACAATAAAACTTGATATTTCACTGTTTCAAGTAAATAGAAAGATTTTATTAAACTTTAAATTTCTCACCTCATTCCAAGGGGATAAAAAAACCACTTCTTATTATTCAGAATTTTCTATTAAAGGAGTTTGTATTAACTAGGTTTATATATATACATGCGTGTATATGTATATATTATGTATATAACAAACACGAAGTTATCTTTTTATAATGAACATGTAGTTATCTTTTCATAATGCATAACAATCCGATTATTTTCTTTCCACTTCCTGGTAACCTTCATGTTTACGTCACAATGATTGCACTCTCTGATTCATTACTTGTTTGAAAAACCTATTACGATTTCCCGCCAGAAATGGGCTGCAGAAGCAATGCAATCTAGCTGCAGCGCTCAGAACGATTGACTGCATGCATCACGCCAGCTATCTAGCGGCCTTATGCTGAACTACCAGTGTTTTTGCCGCTTGGTTCTAACGGCTGTGAACGCTCAGTTCAAATAAAATGACATTTATAAATAAGATTCCTTTCAGTGCATTGAAAATCTGTTCTTAAGAGTTTGTTCAAAACAGTGGGCGTAATGTTCATGCAACATATAAGCTATGTACATACAATGTAAGTAATAAAAATTTAGTTTTAAAAATTTTAAACTTATTTCTTAAAAAATGCATAATCGGTAGAAAAATAACACAATTATAAAATGAAAGAACTCAATTTTATCTACAAAACGGTGGATCAGATTTTCTCTAAGCTTTCAAGTTTATTCAGAAAAAATTATTTCCTGAGGCACTGCTCAAATGAAAGATCATGGCCTTAAAACATGGTGCTTAACATAATGCTTACTTTTGTACATATCCCACATTATATTCCATACTCTATATATGCTGAAAAGGATTGTAACTATATCAGTTGATTCAGTGAAATATTTTGAAAGTATGCCATTGCAGTGCAGTGTCATCACAGAAAACCAAGAGTGAGGTAGTAAAAACAATAAAAGGAAAGTAAAAAAGGAAGGGTTTAATCAATACACAACCAAAAAAATAGATCATGAGACTCAAATAGTAAATGAACATCATATAAAAAAATTAATCAATGAAAAATAAATATTCAAAACTAGCAATGCAAAGAAAACTGAGAAAATTCAGGACACCATAATTAAATCACTACCAGTCATTTACCGAGACAAAGACGGTGTTATACAGAAGAGAGAATGACAAAACTGCAACATTGCAGGAAATGAAACTAGATGACACAAGAAACATAAAAACACAGTAGCTTGTGCTTGTTCTGCTCCAATAGTAAATCAGACAAAGTTTTGAAATTAGGATGTAAATAAACTTGATTAAAGTTACCAAGTCTGTTCGAGGAGATAGTTATATGATTTTACGAGTTTATCATGTGTTCTGTTGTAAATGGCAATTAATCATTAGTATAAATTATAGACTGCAAAGTGTGGTAAACCTGTCTTGTAAAACAGTTGAGAAAGTTGTTTTTTTTTTTTTGTTGGTGTGTGTGTGTTCACAGCACTCATTTTTGTTATTATGTTTTTACCTTGTTTTGCTAGAGTTTAGGAGGGAACTGTGTAGAAGAGTATGATAATGTAGAGAGTTATATTGATAGTAAATAATGTTTTTCACCATGTCTGGTCTTCAATTATAACACTTACCCACTATCAGATGTCTCCAAGTCGGCATGTTCATATTTTATGTGAAACACAACATTTATAACACTGGGAGTTCATGTTGACATACACATGTAGGGGAGTTTTTATGCTCCATTTAGGTTAATTTCAAAATTATTGGTGCTTTCCAAACACAAAACAAGATTACTCCTTGCCAGGGTATTATAGCCCTGTGGTCTGACCACCAACTCATGTTGCAGTAACTAGCCTATTTTACATATAGTAGGTTACGTGTTGACCTGGGCCTCAACTATGTTTAAATTAGCAGTGGGGGGTTTTATTACTAATGGATAGGTTCATCACATATTTTTAAACACTGGGATACTACGTGTTGCACCATCAGTAGCATCAGGGTGCCGTGGCCTCTTGGGGAAGTGCCACTGGGTGCGGTCCAATATGTAATGGCAGTGCCTGCAAGGCTCACCTCTTGCAAGGTCTGTAGTTGGATAGTGTGGTAGACCAGACAAGTAGTACTAAAGAAGTAGATGGCGTGGTCCACATCGTAATAATTCCACATAAGATTTTATATGTTTTTTTATATATACATTTGTGAACTACCTCCTAAATCATCATGTTTTCCTGTTATTATTTTTCTTATCTCATTCTTAATTTTATGGGACAACATAGCACTGCAGTTATTTGTGTCCACAATATTCCACTAAATCAGTTATTCCATTGGAAGAATCTTACGAATAGTTATTAGTTGAAAGTTTTTTCTAATAGTAATACATTTCTGAGATCTGTTTGAATTATTGTATTAGCTAATTTATCACAGCATATTTTGATCACAAATATTAAGCATTTAATTTTATGTGGAAATCTGGCTTAGCAATGTTACTGGTTCAAAACTGTGTTAAATAAAGAAGCATTAGTATCAGTGCATGTTATTTTTTGCTACTCAGTAGATTTTTTATTTAGCATTTACAACATAACTGTCGCTTCAGATAGCCTCGGATGCAGCATAAAGCTTTAGGCTGACAATTCCACACAATTAGTAGCCACTAGCTGCCACACAATGCCCTCACCTACACTGATGCATCTGCTCTGCAGTAATATTACTCAGTACATATCGCACTTATCGCACTATGCAAGGAAAAACATTGTAAGTTGCTTTTTGACATTTTTCAGGAGAGCAGAAACTAAGTTTACAACAGCCTTAAAAATCACAATTAATAAAGAATAACTAAAGTGTGACATTAATGTATTCGAACACTTATTTTCAACAAACTGTAAGCTTTTCCTCTTCTATTTTTAATTTTGTGATTAAGTAATAACTCCTGTAAACAATGTGGCATCACTGATTTATGAGTTATGATGGTTTTTCACCCAGTGTATAGAAAAGTATATGGAAAGTTACAATGTTTTATATTGATATGTATTGTTTTTTACGTAGATTATCATACAATGTGCAAAGATATTATTTTGTATGTAACATAGATTTCATAACACATTGTTTTAATAGGCTCTAAACAAAGATAATCAATATACAAGTAGAAAGATAACACAATTTCCCTTACATTGTTTATAGACATTATTGTGAATTAAATGTCATAACATATTGTTATAATTACAAAGATAGCAATAAGTGTTACAAAGATTTGCAAAATTACTAATTTCCTTTTCAAAGAACAAAATTTAATTCACTAAAACATTTTGACATGAGCGACAGCATAGCCCATTAATGTCTCACAAGTAGTCTTCTTCAGAATCACATACATAAGGAACTGGCTTCTCAACATGTTTTATACTCTGTTCACTCTAAGGTTGCAGCAGAAATAATAATTAATAACGAGTTACATCATAGCAATTGAATTATATCTTCATTCCTCACATTGCAAGTGTGCAGTAACACAGTTACCTTGTACTTTTTTAATATTTCAAATGAAATTTACGCGGTGCAAGAATTTTATTGTCATTCACTCGAATGAATTAGCTGCAACCTTAGAATGGATGGAGTATAGAGTACGGTAAAATTCAGGATAAGGATTTGGAATATTACCATTGTTACACAGTGACATCATATTCTTGTACTTTGCATTATAGATAGATATTTTGTCTCAATAAGCCAGTTGAATTACACGAGATTTTCTTGGGCGCCCTTTATTAGTTGTCGAAATAAGTCCATGGTAATCTTGGTCAAAACCATACGTGAAAGAAATTTTGTGGGGGTTTGCAATAACAGAAAATTCCTGTATTTGAGTCAAATTTATTTTTTCACCTTGGGAGTCTGTCGACCAAGTCCAAGTTATTCACTAGAGGTTTGAAGTCAAAGAAATAACTATGATCCATTTCTGTCACTATGTAGGGTTGTCAAGTCACTTTAGCAGATCTCACAAGTATGTACTACTATTCAGCAGATGTGTAAATCTGTGATCCTTTCTTTCAATTAAGGAGTGAATAAAATATATTTTTCCATTAAGTTGATCCACTATAGCACATTTTACAAGAAAACTGCCGTCATAGTAATTTTTTTTCTGTATATTACTTTATACTTTTTATTGACTGCCTTCAATGATACTATTTATTTCTCAGTATAATGTTTTTCAGTTTTGAAAAAAATAATTTGCTTTGCACTTGACAGTATGAGTAGAAAAGCTAATTATATAGTCATAATACAGAAAAGTAACAATAACAAAATGCAGACATGCAAAAAAAACAATTTGTAACATATGTTTATTTCTGACTCAATTTGCAGGCAGCCTAATATATCCATTATGACTCCCTACAGTTTCCGCACCATCCTCACAGCTCTTCTCTGACACCACCACCTCACACACCTGCTTTGTTTACACTCTCTCTCCTAACTGCCAACTGTTGCAATCTACATATCCCACAAGTAAACATACACATCTCTCCTTATGTTAGCTCAACCTACCATTTTAAACCTCCAATTCCACATAATATCTGTATATCGCGTAACATTCTCAACTATCACAACTCAAGCAAACTGGAGGTGTAATTACTCTTTTAGACCTCGCCCCCACCTCGTCTTGTTCTGGAGCCAGACAGTCCGCCACTTGAATTTCAGGGAACTTTCGAAAGTCATGGGAGCTGGGGGGCTTATGCTTAACAATAGGTGCTAAGGAGTTAGGCTCTACTGGTGCGGGTGCTGCCAATGTGTTACTTTTTGTGGAAATATTACCTGACTAGATAGTGCATTCCCATCCTGATACAGAAGTCAAGGTTCTCCCAAGAACTTTTTTTCGTCTTGTTAATGTGTGCAAAGAAAATTCTTGAACCCTTATCTACTAGGTATGTTACAGCTGATATCCTCTTTTTAATGGTATATTTCACGAGCTCTGATGTTGGTTTAATACTTGAGCAGTGCTCTGTCATATACTTACAGACTTTGGTGTGTGGTGAATCTACCTCTTAGCATGCCCCTTTGTGATTTGACTTAAAGACTTAAGTATATGAGGTTTATTTTTAGTAATCCTTTAATGCTCCATTTTATTAAACTTTCTCTGATATGTACTGGGTAGATGGTATGGTAGGATTTTGGGTTGTAATTCATATCTGTGTCAGATCCCGGAATGTATGGTTGGCAAATTGTTTACCAAATTTTTCTGCATTTTTTGAGGATCAGTGATAGGTTCATCATTTATCTTTATTGTGGTGGTCGGGTTGATGTCTTGTTTCAAAGTTTTGAAGTAGTACTGAAATTTCTTGGAGTTATTTTCAATTATGTCATTAGTTGATTGTTGCTGTTTATATTTTTATGATTTTAATATTTTTTTAGCTGTGCATCTATAGTGTGAGAAGAGCTGGTAATCTCTGGCATCCTGGATTTTCTTAAATGTTTTGTGGTGATATTTTTTTATGTTTCAAAACTGTTATTAGGTGTTTGAGAACCAAATAAAATACTTAGCAGGTAGTTGCAGTGCCGTAGCCTTCCGAGCCTGCATCCACTGTTTTTCGCCTGTTTGATAGTTACTACGGTGCTCTAAGGTAGATAATTCTAATTTTGAAGGTTTTCTGATCATTGCCAAAGTGTACTAATGCAATTTTTGCTGCAAAGAATCAACGTTAAGTGCTGAAGATTCAAAGACATTCGTGTGCTGTAGATGTAGCGGCAAGCAAAACAAAGCGATAGTGATTTCTACAATGACGGACTTCGAAATGCTTACGAAACTAGGAGAAAGGCAAAACAACACTATCACCATCTTATCAACTCTGTAGGCAACAGTGAACAGCCTCGTTTCACAAGTAGAAAAAAGTCCACAGAACGACAACTGTATATTAAAAGCATTAGTTGATGACCAGAGGAAGGTGCTTCATATTTTAAATGGCAATTTTAGATGTAGCAGTAGTGATAACATTAGTATGAATACCTCTGCCGTTCAAACCAAAAAACCTTCAGCCAGGTTGTTAAAAATCAACAAGTCAGCCACACCCAGGTGTCTTCAGTCAACAAAAAAGAAGTCACCATGCCTTTGTTTATTCAACAGAATACTGAGACCAATCAGCAACACAAGGAATCGAGCCAACAGTTCACCAGTGATGACACCTTCGCAGTCGTAAACAAATTACGTTCACAGAAACTAATATTGAAGGGCAACACTCAGAATGCAAAAACTACTCAAGCCCACTCTGTGCTTACAGCACAACACCAAATCCTTGAAAGTGGTTGCAATAAAAGTTCCTCCACATACAAAATCCATTTTTGTTACCAGGTTTTGTAGCATTTCAGAACAAGGGTTTTTATTCAGTGAACTAATATCTTATGTGATCATAGTTTTCTAACACAATGTTAAAAATTGTAATTTTATTTCAGTGGTCTCGATTCCAGAAAGGGAGAGTAAAGACGCAGTTATTTATTCCTGAATGTTCTACATAGGGTGTAATGTATTGTTACAAGTTTGAGAGCACAAACTTTATATGTGGGCAATTCCCATGAGTTCTTTGGGATAGAGGTCTTATAATTACAAATAAAAGAGTTAAATTAAGTACTGGATTTAATAGCTCACAAAGCTACGAAATACACAAAACAGTAATCAACTAGAACTCTCACAACACAATTAGTTATGCACACAATTACTC
>PNEQ01065770.1:0-47284 GCA_003012365.1 Medauroidea extradentata | reverse complement strand
GTTGAACGTCAATCTGCCGTAACATAAAGGCCACAATCATCCGGCCTTATTGCGCCTCTCGCCAGTACTCAGAACTAAATTACAAATTAATTATTTTAAACCAAAATTTGCAATTGAGACACACAAAACATACAATTCTAATCATAATGAAATTTCAACTGGCTTTCTACGACTATTCTAACATAATTTACAGTATTTACAATATATGTGTTGTTTATTTTCATTTAAAGGCTATATGCCGGTTACAATATATATATATATATATATATATATATATATATATATATATATATATATATATATATATATATATATATATATATATATATATATATATATATAATTATATATATATATATATATATATATATGGAACATGTACACCAATATACATGGGAAAGGTGGTGTATTAGTTCCTTTCAAGGTCTGCTAAGCGTAAGTTATTTTAAAAAATATCGTGTACAATTAACAAGTTGTGTTTTAAGATTTATATTTATTATAAGTTTTCAAAATATAAACATTTTCCTTTTTTTCCATATCTTAATGCAAAGACGGCATATTATAAAATAAATGTTAACACCAAAAAGAAAAAAAATATGTTTATATGTATAGCAAAATTGTTGTCAGAGGTTGTGCGTGTTTAGTGTTATCTTGCACACCTATAAATTAATACATATTTTCCTGACTCGCAGATTGGGAATATTGAAAGTAACTGTTGTTGCGAAGGAAACAATACAGAGAAGAGAAGAGCGCCATTAAAATAATATATTTAGAGTTAACTCCAATTTTATAAAAAGAGAAAAGAAATAAATTTCCATTCACACACAAAAAAGTGTTTACAATGTCTTACAGGTTATGAAAACTGTAGTTAAAATGAAGGAATACGTCAATTCAGCATGTGAAAGCGTAATTTTAAACATTGATGGCAGTGGACATGTCTCATTACCATTACAAGGAAATAAACTAGAAGCAGGCGAAAAAGAATAAAGTAATTAGAAGCAGGTAAAGGAGTATTGATCTAACAAAGAAAACTTAAAAATACAGACTCGGCAGTTTATAATTAAGCTGTTTCGAAAACGAGCCATTGGCTTTAGAAAAAGAAGGAAAAGTGATGGTAAAAGACGTTCAAGCAGGAGCAATAACGCGTACAGGTGCTGCTGAATGCTAAATGCAGGTAGTACGGTACTAAAGGCATCGAGAAGTAACGTGTTACTGTGTTGTGTGAGAAATACTCATTATATAGTATTAGAGAGGCACTCCGTCTCTAAAATTTTATTTACTTCTGCCTTCCGATGTTCCCCAGGTCGCGCATGAGTACACTTGTTCCACAGTTAATAAACGTAGGTTCTTTCTGAATGTAATTTTTCAGCAAGATGGTGAAACATCATTCTTTCAAAATTTGTTGCCGATAGTTTAAATGAGACGTTTCCTTGGCGTTATGTAGAAAGAGGACATGTTAATTGGCCACCAAGATCTCAGGACTTACTCCAACGGACCTTTTTATTCGGGGATTTGCAAGCATAGTGTACCAGCAGAAGGTTCACGTTTGGAGTATTTGAAAGAGTTGACTCTCTTGGCTTCCGGGCGGGGCTGCGTCTTCATGATTGGTTGGTACTGACATTTCACCGTACATTTCAGTATTCAGGGTCTCACTTGTTGGACTGAGCAAATAATTGGGGAGACCCTATAGTGTCTATATATACAGGATGTTCCGGGAGTAGACGGCAATAAAGAGGCGGGTGATAGAGGGGCCCAAGACCTACCAAAAAATACTTGTATAATCCGATTCATAACCGTCTAAAAGATATTCATTTTTAAAGAAAATTGGGCTGTACTCTACCTTTAAACATTTATTGATGGTGGAAAAAGTAATGGTTCATGTGGAACGAAATTTATATACACCAAAGGTGATTAGTGTCGTCACATTTAAAAACACATTTCACGTCACTGAGAGTACAGCTTCGTGGTGTAATAAAATCACTTTCTCAAAAGTTGAATTTGGTTCGGAAAGATGCCTCCAGTTTGCACGAGGTGAAAAAATATTAATGGGTCACATAAATTATCACCTGCCATTGGAAAAACTACCCCATAGTATTACCAATTAATTAGTAAAAAGTAATATTTTTAATTAACGAACGTCGATGCAGTAAATGTGAAAACATAACGTAATGCAGCAGATTCACACAATGTAACAATCAGCAATAAGATTGAAATCAGTATGTGAGTAAATAATTTAATATAATTTTATTGAAATAAAGTTATTATACAGTGTTTGAAATTATTTGAAATATACTTTGAATGTAATATGTTTAATTTGTGAGGACAAAATGAAATGTTTTTTAATAAAAGTGGTAATAGTCAGTTATTTCATCAAACGAAATTGATATTATCGAAATAGAAAGTTAAGAAAAACGAATTACATCACCAGATATCCTTACATAATTGCTGCTTCATATTCACAGCGGCCGCGGTAATGTAGAGGCTAGTGCGCTCGCCTCCCATTATAGCGAACTGGGTGTAATTCCTGAATAGCCTCACAAGCATATTCTCTGCGTTTTATTAACAATACCACATCTTTGCACACAGGCTATTTGTTAATATGTGATACATCTAGGGTGTACAGTTGTGTACAATCACATACATGTCTTGCAGCAGATCATATTAGACACTAACAAACATGTCTTATCTAGTCGAGAAACAACACAAGATCTTGGTCCGAAGGAAACGAAAGGAATGTAACGGAGCGATTTGTGCAGTTCTTTGACAGTGATGTCTTGTAAGCCGATTAAGGTACGGCCTCCGTAGCGCAGTCGATAAAGAGTCAGTCTGTGGTACGAGGTGTCCCCGGTTTGCATCTGGGCCCGGGCATATTTGTTGTGTTGTTACCTCACGTCATCCAGATCAACTATTTTAATACCTCGTTGTTAAAAGGCCGTAATATTCTCACATTCACCCCTATTAAGATGAATAATGTGAGCATGGAGTGGCACTGTAACGGAAAATAGGGGTACACGAAAATACCACCTTCCAGGCTATCTTCATGTATTAGCCACAATGGACGATTTGAAGTACACCACCCCCCCCCCCCCTGACGTTACCGCAGCGGAAAAGTACTGTGGGAAACAAAGCTTGTTTACAAACATGCTGATTTGTTAGTTGGTAATTGCAGAAAGCAAAAATGTTGCGCATTCATAGATTTGCACGCAAGGGTAAAAAAAATTAGTTTCAATTTCATGGTTAAGATACGCAAATACATAACATTAATGTTTACTTGAAAAAAGCGGCAAAATCCAAACAAATAATCAATTTTCTTGACGTACATCTCATCCGGGACATGTGAAGCCAAACAACTAAATGAAGGTTATGTTCGGCTGCGGTATCCATGGAAATAGGAATTGTATCCCACACTTGACTGAAGCTCCGCCTCTTTTCAAGTCGTCCATTCCCACATGCAGAAAAGATGCTTGTGAGGCTATTCAGGAATTACACCCAGTTCGCTATAATGGGAGGCGAGCGCACTAGCCTCTACATGGTGATGTAATTCGTTTATCTTAACTTTTTACTTCGATAATTTCAATTTTGTTTGAGGAAATAACTGACTATTACCACTTTTATTAATAATATTTCATTCTGTCCTAACAAATTAAACGTATTACAATCAAATTACATTTTAATAATTTCAAACACTGAGTAATAAGTTTTTTTTTCAATAAAGTTACATTTAAATATTTTCTCACATACTAATTTCAACCGTATTGCTGATTGTTACATTGTGTGAATCTGCTGCATTACGTTATGTTTTCACATTTACTGCACCGATGTTAGTTAATTTAAAATGTTGCTTTATACTAACTGATTGGTAATACTATGGGGTGCATTTTCCAATGGCGGGTAATCATTTATTTCACCCATTAATATTTTTTCACCTCGTGCAAACTGGAGGCATCTCTCCGAACCAAACACAGCTTTTGTGAAAGTGATTTTTTACACCACGAAGCTGTACTCTCAGTGACATGTGAAAAGTGTTTTTAAATGTGACGACACTAATCACCTTTGATGTATACAAATTTCGTTCCACATGGACCATTACTTTCTCTCCCATCAGTAAATGTTTAGTTTAAGGTAGGGTATAGCCAAAATTTCCGTAAAAATTCATAACTTTAGACTGCTGAGAATCGGACTATACAAGTTTGGTTTATTTGGTAGGTCTGGGCTCCTCTATCACCCACCTCTTTATTGACGTCTACTTCCGGAACAACCTGTATATGGTAGGATGCCTCAGGGGATTTCGCATGTTATTGGCTGTACAGGTTGCCAATGAAATCAAGGCACGTATTAATTGGCTTCTTTGACAGCCAATCGCAGCTCACACTTCCTAATTTGATGGTGTTCTGGCCTATGATGGAATTACACCACTGACTGTGTTCTGCTTAGATTTCTGAAGAGTGGTTGACCAGTCTTTGCTTAGTTTGTATTCATAATCTCTGTTGATATTTTCAGGGTGCTTCATGATTTCTTTGGCATCTCACACTGTCCTTGTTCTGCAGTTCTTCAGCTTGGAGACGTGATTTGCGAGAAAATGTAGAAGTGACGTAGTGTTCTGACAAAATGATCGACTGCTGGTTTGATGTATCTCGACCAAGAAAATCTTACAATATCTGAATGGTGTCTGGTACTGTAACTCTTGTAATAAGAAAGACTACGGTGAAACTGACCACGATATGTTGCTTATGTGTATGGACTTTTTGTACTTGCACAAAATCAGCTGAGTTCTTAATTCGAGACTTAGGAGTTTGTAGGAATGGAACCAGAATTTTTTTGAGGTACCTGGCTAATTGTTGTGTTGATGCGTCTATGGCACTTACAGTCTGGCGGAAATGTGTTTTTGGTTTGTGAATTTTCGGTAGACAGTAGAAGGATGAAATTATGACCCATGTCGTTAACAGTAAGTTGTTTCTGGTAGTGAGGACTCAGACATACGTTTCTTAATCTTTGTTCTATTTTTGGTGGGGTTGCGGTTGCCTGCTTTGTAGACTTAATCTGTAAGAATATGATATATATATATATATATATATATATATTCCTAGCCTTCCGTATACATTTTCATGGTTGCATGGCCTTTGTCGGCCTTAAGGATGCAGATCTCCTGGTCTTTAAGAGCTTTCCTTTCCTCTCTTGTGATGTTTGGAGCAGGAATGTTAGTCTTGACAGTTTTCGAACGGATATCTTCAGCAACTGCATTTGGAAGATTGAGGCTGGTATCCTCAACTCCACATATTAACGCTTCTGTAGACATCATCTTAGGCATGACAACGAAGTTCATTCCCATTAGCAAATAAGGCTGTGCTGTCATCTAATTCCTTGTTTGCGAGGTTGATTTTAACTCGGTCAAGGCAAGGTAGTTTCTTGTGAAGTTTGATGATTATCCTACTTTTCTTGTTTGTAGCTCTCTCAAGGACTAAGACTACTTGCTTGGTGATGATCCGGTTGCCCTGTTCGAGAGAGTGTTACAGACACTTGGTAAAAACTCGATTACGATTTTGTTATCTGTGCAGAGCTGCCAGCACTGAACTTTTACTATGTTACAAACGAAACATTGAGAGTGAGGTACACTTACAACATTGTATTACGTTTATCATGATTGGTTCTCTCAACGCATTTTGTTACGTGTGGATAAGTTAATTCTGTGTAAACGTTGTGTACTTGCAAACACGCGCTGCGCTGCTCTTCTGCTAACTCATTCGAGCGTAATAACATAAGAAGGCAATGGGGAGTAAATAAAACCGCTAGATAATTCATGTGCGGTCACGTTGCGTGAAACCCATCGACCGTCCCTATCTCCCTGGGAGGCACGTAATTATTATGCAGGTGAGGTTCGAAGCAGCGAGCCTTGGCGGAACCACCAGAGCCCTGCAGCTAATACAGAATAAGTGCCGGCATGTGAAGTGAAGCACGCGTGCACGGTTGATTTGCGTCCTTCCACGTGGGAAGTACACGAGGGAGAATTTTCTAGCTTCTCCACGAGAGCGGACCAACAGCAAGCGCACTATACATCCCGGAGGAAATATTTAAGAAGACGAGGACAAAAAATTAAACTGCAGCGGAGCGAAACTAACAGCGCGTAAATAACGTACGGCAAGTCCTGGTGAAATGCAAGTTTTCAATACGTTTATTCCATGCTTGTGGGAAATGGCTTGAATTTCGCAGTCATTGAATACTAAATAATTATTTCGTGAAAAAAATTACACGAAATTTTACTGAGAATTAATTTTATGGCCTGAATATTTCCATAAATAGAAAGATTTAAAAATAATTACTCCATAATAACTCTTTATGTTTTTGTACGAACAGTTTCTGTTTTTCGCCAGTGTGTTCAATCCTTCCACCGCAGTCTCGAAAACGATCATTGTTGCGGACGAGAGGATAATATCTATACGTACTGAAGACGGCAATGTGAAATTGATCGAAACGTAAACGTAAATATCTGTTATTACGTCAATGCTTTCTATAATTTGCACAGTAGGTTCTCCATTTATTATTTGCGTTTGATTATGAGCTATGTTATTTAATAAATTACTGATTGGTGAATTCTTGTATTCCAGGCCGGATTTTCTTCAGATCTGACACCATAAATACAAAAATACGTTATTATTCTAAGGATATATGTTCGAATTTGTTTTGGATTATTAAGTCGTAAAAACCCCCATTTAGAGGCAATAAAGTCTACACAATTTGTGAGTTCTTACGCTAACCTGTTTGCCAAATGTTTATGAACGAAAAATATGATGATATATTTTAATTCTCCAACCTGCTTCTATTTGGCCCTATATTTTAGTGAAAAGTTATTTGAACAAATGTGTTTGCCAGTTGTTGTAGGATTACAGACTGTTACAAATAACTTTCAGTCCACTGTAGCAAAACTTATTCAACAATTTTTCCTGTCTTAAGCTGCTGTATTATCTGTGCCAATATTTCCAATATTTAATAGTATCATTTACAACAACGGAATTTGCTTTTGAACTACCATTTCATATTGTCAACTCCGCATGTAAAACTCGATAGGAAGTATAATGCACAATAAAAAAAACCTCATACAATGAATCCTATTTCTTAAAGTTACACAATACTGGAATACGGGAAAACACATAACGTTTCTAATATGCTGTCTGCATGTCATATCCAAGTGGCAAAAAAAATTTACAGAAAAGCTAAGCGCATTAGTTGTATTTTATTTGATTTTTTATGTGAATTTAAACCTAAGTTTGGAATTTCAATAATTTATATTATTGGTTTAGGCTAATCAAAAATTTGCCGCCACCTTTGTCAGATTTTAGGCAACTTTTTAATATCACAACACACAAGATGTTTTCAGCAAAACTAATTAGCCTTATGAAATAATCTGTATGTGTTTATTTTGAGATGTATTCAAAAATTGTTGACAAAGAACAATAAACACTACAGAAATAAAAGATTGAATAAAGAACTGACGACATATGAAATCTGGTTACAGTAAATTCCAAAGTTTTCTAAATGAGATATTAACATTTTATTAATTCATCTTGTGCTATCTTTCAAAATAGCGGGCCTACAACAATATACCCTCCTTAAGTCAATACCTGGTTGATTCACTGTCAGCAGATAAAATTTACTACAATCGGTTAGGCAGCTACGACACAAAAGTTTGATATAATTACGTTGCACTTGCTTCTTAAAATGACTGGCCTGCAACTTCAAACACTGCTTCAATCAAAAGTAGGATGCTGAACTGTCAAAATATTAAATTTGGTTACAATCGGTCTATTAGTTTTAAGAAATTTGAGAAAAAATTTAATTTATTCAAGGCGTAATGGAATGAATGTAATGGAATGAATTGGCAAACAAGTAAAATTTATTTCAGTACGTTCAGAGTTTCCGTGAAATGTTTAAAATATATGTTCAAACTGTCAGACACTGTTGGCCAAATAGGCAGAGTAGCAATGAAGTACGTCGTAGTTGCATAACCTACTTTGATCTGACTCTAAGACAATTTGTTCCAGAATAAATATGCTCAATTTGTGCTCATATATCCCACTGGTGTTTATTATAATTTGTTTGTTTTAGTTCACCTGCATTTCTGGAAACTTTTAAGTTACAATGCGTTAATGTTAAAACAGCGTGGTTTAAATTCATGAATCTTATCGACTGCAGGTGTAAAATATTCATACGTAAGTAATTTACAACCAGGGAATGTTTTACCTGAGTATGTAGGAACACAGACAAAATGTAAAATATGCAATTTTGATACGAGCAGAATATTTGTTCTAAGTTCTAAGCCATGGATATATTTTTGATAAATTTTCCAGCAACACTATAAATTGAATACCAAGGGAGTTTAATATAATAAGGAAAATAAGAGATACTGTGTCTGTTATTATAGTAGGATAATTCTGACAGGAAGTTTACTTTTAAAAATACTGTTTAATACGTTTTTAATTTTACTTCTACAGTTTCTATACCTTAAAGTCTACAAATTATATTTAATAATTTTAGGAGCACATATAATACGATAGATGGTAAGTCATCACTTTAAACAGCTATTAGAATTTCTAGCAAATATGTATATCTTCAATACCAAAAAACGTTTAAATAAATCAATATTTTATTTAAAAAATTGTTAATGTTACGTTCTTGCAGTACATGCATGATTTTTTTGGCTTGTCATTATAATGTTTTGCGAACTTCATGGTATTGATAATTAAGAAACCGTATTTGTACATTATTTAAATGGAAATTTAACTTTCTTTTTACTAAAGATTTCTGCAGTTTTTATACACGTGAATAGTTGCTAAAAAAATTAGTGAGAGACTAGTGTACGGCCATGCAGAAATGCACAAGTACTTTGAGATCCATACTTATTTAAAACCTAATTATTTCGATATATACACCCTCGATAAATTTTTGTATAAAAATCAAAATGCAGTTCTAAGCTGTAACGTTTGTTATAGTTATTGCGGAAATACGTAAAGAGGTCCTTAAATTAAACTAATTACTGAGCTGACGAGTGTTTTACTAGTTACTGCTAATATAGTTTATCACAGCGTAGTTCACGCGCGCGCGCGTACACACACACAGACACACATATATTCACACAGACAGGATGGTGATATTATATGTTTACGTTCCTCTATAGAAAGTAGGCTAAAAAAATATTACTTCGTGTTACTTATTTACTCCCGTATTTCTAATGAAAGCAATTTTTAAACAAATATGTTAAAATGTAAACCATCTTAACAGTATTCAGAAAATACTTATTTGCAGTACCAAATAATGTTGTGTGTACAATTGGTATTTCACGCCGTACAGTTTAATTAGCATGGGATACATGTACATTGAAAATAAGACGATCAGCAATATGGATAATGTACAGTAAAACAAACAGTTCTGATTAAAATCCTAGGATACGTCCGCAGAATAAGAGATCACGTTTCTTCAAACTTACGAATGTGTTCTCGTGACTATATACGCTTCTAGAATTTTCCCCCTGAAATTTGTATGCACGTGGGAACATAACACAGACAATGCGAAGGCAAAAAATTGAGTGGGAAGTATCTTCAAAGAGACGTTAAAAAAAAGTAGTCTTGACAAAATCGTGTGTTCTCTTCTTCCTTTCTTTCAAATTCGAATTCGGTAGGTTTTTCTTCTGGCTTGACCATATTCACGTTTTTTTTTTTTACCTTGTAGGAAAGAAACAGTGTAGCGAAAATGGAAAGAGAACACAGTGTTACGAACGAGTCACAGGTGAAAAAAGCAGCGGAATGAAACAAACATGGAGGCATTATGAAAGGGGAAGAAAAAGGCGTGCTAAAGGAAAAGAACTTTTTGCAGCTGCAAATAACGTTCCGAAGAAAGTACTTGAAAATTCGAGTCACAATGCAAGACTAACATGTTTTCGTTCTATTTTAGTTCTTCATTCCCTTCCTTGTGCCTTCCTCTGCCTTGTTCATTACCATTGTTACTTTCCTCTTTGCCGCTTGCGGTGAACGGCTAGCAGTGTAAAGACAAGTCCGAAAGGCGACACGTCACATGCCGTACAAAGCAGCTGGACGACCGGTAGAAGAAAGAGATTACGTGTAACCAACTTAATAAGCTCTGTCCAGCAGACAATATTCCAGCCAACAAGAAATTGGTTTGCTTTTAGACCATACAAATATGACAATGACAACCAAAAACCAGATTTAGTTAAAATGCTTCACCATATTGCTGCACAATTTTACACGTTTCTTCTTCTATCAGAAAGAAAATTATCTCAGTCACTGACAGTGATTCAGGGACATCCGTGAAAATTCCTAGTGATTAAATTAGTATTTTTTACTGTAACATCAGTATTTTTAAATAATGCAACACACAAACAAGGCGAAGTATATAAGTATGGAACCGCGGAGAGTACTCACCAAATTATTATTTATTCAGTTGGTATCATCAGATGAAGTTTCTTTGGCACCGTTTCAGTACCATTTTGTTGACCCAAAAAATGTTAAACGTTTTCTCTTCGCACACATCTGAAACTTAAGTTTTTCAGACCAGTTTCACGTCACATATGTGAGTTTACACTCATTTAGTATTTTTCACACTAAGTTTATTTCAGAGAATATTTCTTAGCATGTGCCGGTATCGTGAACAAAGCCAACCATGTCTAGACACTGAACTGCTTCGTTTATAGAAAGCTAAATCCTCTTTTACGATCTGAGATGTGACATCTATAAATAAATCTAGTCATAATTACTTTTAAGTGGCGAAAATCTGTAGTCACCGCTCAGAATACGAAGCTACAGATGACAAAACATGTGCCCGCGAGTGCTGGCGTACTGTCATATTATTCAAACGTAAACTACTCATGCTTCGTAGATATCCACGACTTTTACATTCGCTAACTTAGAATTATTTTCTTTGCAGAGAAGAACCTTACTTTATTATGTAATTTACACGTCAAATATAGTCTGTTTTACCACCTTCTATAAGCTGTGATTTTTAACACCTGGCCTTGCCAAAATATACATCCAAAATTCAATAACTGCATATTTTCAATTTTCACATGCCAAGAAGTGGCGTGGTTGTTCGAATGATATAAGTCCGAAATTGTCAAGCCGACAGAGCAACGGTACCTGCAGAATTTTGTTATCACGTCTGCACGATCCCTGTGTCTTTTGTGAGGTTTACATTAGCCCTTGATTTTTTCCCTGCCCGACATAGAACCCACAATCTACAGTAAGACATTAAAATTTCCTATTGCGTGAGAAAACGTGTTCGTAGTAAATACTCAAGAGGATATTTCTCACATAAATGTATGGTTGTGAATCAAGCTATTTTTAATCCCCGACGCAAAAAGAGGGGTGTTTCAAGTTTGACGTGTCTGTGTATCTGTCTATGGCATCGTCGCTCCTAAACGAATGGACCGATTTTGATGCAGTTTTTTTGTTTGAAAGCTGACTTGATCGAGAATGTTCTTAGCTATGTTTCAAGGAAATCTGTTCAGCCGTTTAAAGATCGTCAGCTATTTTTTTATAGTAAATGTGATCCATTCTACTGGCGTGATTGATTTGAAATTTAGTATCCTGTGAGTCGGTTTTTATTTTAAGTCTTAACTTGTAGAACCCACTATTATCAGACTGCTGTCAGTATTTCATGCCTACCACAAATGTAAAACAAAAAATTAAAAAACAATACATTAATAGCTTCAGCACTATTTATTCAATGTAATATAAAAAATTGTGTTCGATTGTTATTGTCATTAGTGAAGCAAAGTAGGACGGACTCTTTAATGTCACCTTCGTGAATTTTTTCTTAGATTCGAAATTGTAAGTGTTCGAATGTAGACCATAAGTGCCACTTTTAAACAGAAAAACATAGACTATTTATATTATAAAATTGTAACAAAAATAGTTACATTTTTTTTCTGTTTCTGGCTTTTTCTTTTAGTCCGGCCTGCTAGCGTAACAGTAAATAACATAAAATTTGAGCTGATAATTGTTCACGTAACTCCCTTCCTTCCCGCGGTACGAATAATAAATTCCCATAGTTTTTGCGTGTATTTCTAATCCAACCCACTTAAATGCGTAAATACATGGGAAAATCCCTCCATATATATATATATATATATATATATACATATATATATATATATATATGTGTGTGTGTGTGTGTGTGTGTGTCTAGAATTTACAAGTAGAATATTATAAATAACTTTTTTCACTAACATATATATATACACATATGTATGTGTGTATATATATATGTGTATGTGTGTGTGTATTCTTGTCTAGAATTTACAAGTGAAATATTGTAAATAACGTTTTTCACTTATATATATATATATATATATATATATATATATATATATATATATATATATATATATATATATATATATATACATACATACACACACACACACACACTTTTACACGATTAATTGTCTCATAATTTGTGGTTTCAATTATACAGTAGTGGTGAAAAAATTTATTTAGAATATTTCCCTTGTAAATTATAGACCAGAACTGTGAGTATTCAGCTTCAAGTATGTCGATAGTGTGCCATGCAACACTTAAGACTTTGGCGTAAATATCCCATGTTGGATGCGGTTCTTTCAGGCTATACAACAAACTTGCATTCGTACTGCCAAGTATTTGAGTTTTCCCAATGCGTCCACAGATGTATACTGAACGTAATAAAAACACTTGTTAGTATTATTTTGATCTCATCGATTTATTCATTGGTTCAACCGGCCTGAGATTGAGGTTTTTTTGGCGGTGTGCATTGATCGGGAAATTTTTAGACACGTAAAAAATTACTGTAAACTAAGCGTTTGTGAAAGATAAAACCAACGAAAGTAAAAAATAATAACTTACAGAGTGAATTGTTTCCGCTTTGAAATGTGCATCAGACATTGAGTAAATACTTATATTTAACTGGTATTTTAATTATTCAGTTATTCTTTCAGCATTTTTTGCGTTATTATGGAGAGCCATTATGGACTTGCAGATCCACGCCATTTCATTTAGAATGAAAAATGTTAAGCAAGCGCGTCGGTCGGATGTTCGAGACAGCTGTTTCGCCATGTGTTGCGACACCTATTAAATTTTTTGGATACACCATTCTGCCTCTGCGTCTTTATTCACTCCCAATTTAAATTTTTTTTGGCAGAAACCTTTGCGAACGCACGCACAACAATTCTCTCAAGTTTTTTTTTTTACTTAAGTTTTGGGTAACCCGTTCTACCATTTAACCCGCTTTGACCTCCTCCACACAAAATTATTACTTTTTTGCAGAAACCTTCGCGGGTCGTTCGCACAACTCACTAATTTTTTCTCCACTAAATTTTATTTGAGTACCCTTTCTGCTCCTCTACCTCTTTTTCCACCAATCCCTCTAAACATATTTTATTTTCTTTTATACTAAAACCTTCGCGGCCACGCGTACAACTCACCAAAGGGTCGTCGCAGTCGAATGAATGGTAGCCTATAGGAACGCATACAAGACGACCAAACAAAAATTATTCTGTAGTAGAATTATATTAGTAATTTAAATTCATAAAAAGTGGGCTTCAATATTTTAACTAAGATTTGACAACAAATGTCATTCTAATTTTAGCTTAGCTGAAGTAGCTCGTACCATGTTGATATGTTGTTGTTTTAAAAACGTACTTCTTCCTATATGGAACTGAAGTGAAGAGATGTTGGCCAGCCTTCAACAGCGAGTTTTCCAGCGCTAATGAAGAATGATATGAGGTGACTATGGACCAGCTCCGGAATGAAAGGTCAAGGGAAACTGAAGATTCTCGAGAAAATCCATTGACCAACGTTATCCCCAGATGGATATTGCTTTGTTTGCTTACAAATAATCCGTATTATAAAAGTACGGTAACCTACATTTAGCTTGTCAACCAAAGTTAATTTAAAATTGCTCGTAGCATCATCGGCTCACGCGAGCTGAAGACGGAAGAGTAGAGCGGCGAGGGTGAAGGCTTCTCTCGGGATCAGAGAGTGGGCTGAGCTATAGAGAGAGTCGGTCATGCCACCGTTAATGTCCACTTCCATGGAGACAACAGGTGTGACTTCCTAGGAGCTACCTCTCAGCTGACAGTGCATACGCAAGGCGCTTTTCGGACAGATTTCTTCCCTCGTGAGGTCATGCGATAGTTCTCCTAGGCTTATCCGTCAGTGACACTACTATGTTACTTTGGAACTGGGTTTAGACAATATTATTCAGCTCCCTAGGCTCGTTTGAGAGGGCGCTGCCTATTTAAAGCTTTGTGAAGAGAAAGGAGAGGAATTTGAATGTTGAATTATGTTAAGATGATCTCAAGATATTGTTTCCAGGCGCAAACCTCTTTCCGCTTTGTGACTAGAAAAATACTACTACAGGCATAAATAAGTGAAGTGAAATATATAAGTAGTCGTTTTCGAGTGTTTTTGGGCCATGAAAATGCATATTAGCCTACAGTTTTCAAAATATTTAAAAGAAAAAAAAACAATAATAATTTCCTATAGTAAAGCAGGCCGCAACTAAGCGAACATAAAAAGTAAATAGCGACATATATTTGTGTTCAATAGGTACTGAGCCTCACCTAATTTAATGTTATATGTAAATCCCTGTTTTTGCTCTTACTAGTGCTATGGATAGGCAGCATTCTAGGTTGCATTCTTAAAAAGTTTTATTTTCATGGGTCAAAATAAAATGTTATTTAGTTTCAAAGAGCGAATTTATTATCTCTGTCACATTCACCCCTAATTTTATATTAAATTTTAACATATTTAGTAGCAACTGTATTGTCTGAGAACTTTTCAAACATTTATTCAGTTAGCAAGTAATGTGTAAGTTTTTATTGATAGTTTTAGTAAGGTACATATTTGATTGTGTTTTAATACAGTATTCGAAACATTAAAACACTTGCTTTAGAATATGGTGATGATGTGTTGTGTCTAGAAATCGCCCTGCCGAGTTGTGAACCCCAGGTCATGCTGATCCACGTTAACAGCCTCATCTTGCAACTCTAGTGCACCCTCAACTTCTGATAAGAAAACTTTTGCGTTGCTCTACGTGGGTGGATGTCATACGCTCCGCGCGCCGACACTTTCATATACTTTTCATTAAATAGCTTACAGTGACAATAACAGAAATTCATAAGAAAACGCATGACATTTTTTTTTCTGTGAGCTTCTGCCGACAGGAACGTTTGTTCTTCAATGATATCACATTTCACTGTCGGTTGCTTCAGTATTGGATGTCGGTTGATTGTAAATTGAAAAGTAATCATTACTTATGATTATATTATGCTTCTTTCGGCAACTTATTTAAAAACTTAAGTTAAGAGGGAGTGTTAGACAATTTTATTGCATTTTCAGTTTTTGAGCCATAACATTGATTCAAATTGTATTATCAAAATGTTATCTTTGACGAAGCATAGGTATATCTTGGTATACTGCTTCACATAAATAAAAATTGAATATTCCATTAATTTGTCATGCAGAATCATTGCAGGATAATTCTGGAAAGTTAACTTATAATTCTCCTGCAAATGTATTACATGACTGCTGTTACTTGCAGGTTTTGTCTTTTAACAACTTGAAGAACGATACTGAATACAACATGATATATATTTTTTAAAAATTAAAATATATTTTACTAATTCATTTCAACATTTTTTACGTTTTAGATACTCTAAGTCCATATGTAGATCTTTATTGTGTATCCCGATGGTACTAAAACGCAGATTCGAATATTCAAAGAAGTGAGAATTTGTATTGAAGTTTGTCAGCCACGTCACGCACAGTAGAGGAAGTAAGTTATCGAGTTGGCAGCACTGATGCCCTCAGTAGCTCGTGAGGTGTAAGGAAGGGAGGAGCCAAGGGTTGGCGAGTCCTGCAGGGACAGCAAAGACGGCTCGGATCACATTACTCAGGGCGGTGGTTTGAATACTAAATCATCCCCCATGGTGTTGGCGGAGGCGGCGGAGACTGCATCACGTGATTCGTAACCCTGAGGCAAGTCGCTTTCAGGAAAACCATTGCATCCCTCTAAAACTAGTCTGGTCCGCCTAAGAAATAGTACCCGTCCACGAAGGGGTTTAGTAGAGATTGGATAGACCTCGCCCTTGTCAAGGTGGTCCCTGGTAGCTAACCCATCACACGACTGCTGACTTGTGAGATGATTTTCACTACCGTCTATAGTGATTGGAAAGAGCATATCTCCCTGTCTGGCGTGGGCATTCAACTACCTTCGCCAGCTTTATGCTATCACACAAAAAACAGTAATAAAAATATCTTAATGGTGTGAGTGCAAAGTTATATAGTTCAAAGTTTATGTAGTGAATGTTCTCAGGGTGCTAAAAGAAAAATTAACTTGTATTACGGGAAATACTGTACATTAAATTATCTCTAAATCCAATGTTATTTACAAAAACTCAGTGTTCCAAAATCAGAATTAGTCCCTCCAATGAAATAAAAATTACGAATCCCAAAATGTAGTTGCCACGACGTATTATTTTTGAGGTTAACTAATAAATAAAATTGATATGCGCGTAACTCAGCCCTCTTCTTGCACGGCTGGTGGTCTTAGCTAACTCACTTAATCCCCTGGTGGCGCTACTAAGTCACCTCAGCTTGTGAAGAACCCAAATTTTTAAGATTACAGCGTGCTTAAAATAAATCGACCGTCATATTCTGTCTTGGGGATTGACACACCCGTAGTAAATACGATCAGTAAGATGTTTTAACCATTTGGGATCAGGTAAAAGAGAGCAGGTTCTATCACACCTTCGGCAGAGATGTCGGAAAACACTGTATTCCAGAGAGCGCTTGCTTAACTATTTCGTCGTCTAGCAGCAACGGGGTTATATCATTCAAGTTAACAATCACTTACTTTTCAATCGGCAAAAAGGCAATACAACTGAAAGCGTTGTTAGGTTCAAGGTTTGTATCCTGAATGACATGCTTTTGAGTGCAATGTTGCTCAGCATGTTTAAAATCTTGCGATAGCGTGGCAGTTCGGATGGTAGTGGGGTCGATTATTTGATTTCCGTTAGTTGCACAGTCGATAGTTTTATTGCAAGTGGTTTGCTGTGACCCTAATTCCGGGAAATTTCCGATGTAGTTCCTTAAAATGAAACTCCTGAATACCTTGTTCATTACACCAAAATTTTTAATTGATCTTAGAGGAACACAAATATGGATATATGTAGAGGTACCACGTGTAGTTAAACTGTAAGAAGAGCTCTATTACAAGTTACACAGTTCGTTCTTCAATTTAAGGAACTTAATGTAGTAAACAGATAAGCTCTCTAGCAAAAGGAAAATACCTTTCACCAGTCCTACATTTACAGTATATCATTGATTAGGGGGGTTTTTAAACATTTTATTCAGAGTCAAAATCATTACGAGCAAATAAAATTTTAATTAATTCACCGGCACACTTATAGCAAAATAACTCACGACTTAGACAGTTGATAACTTTTTTTTTTTTTCATAAGCACGTTTTCATACAATTTTGTTTTGTAATGTAAATCGAACGTAAACTGTTCCTCGTTTACTTTTACTAACAAACTAGCTGCTACTTTATTAGAAAACTACAATTTTCTTGCAGGAATAAGATTGTGAGTTGTATATTTACACCTACACCTAAAAGGTTCACTTGAGATTCATAGTACAGTATTCGTGGGTTAGCGTATTTCCCTGATGCCAAGAATTCTTACAACCCAATAATGCACGTCCTTGTCGATAGTAGTTTCGCAAGACATTTTAGGTGCTGTACGCGAGAGAACCTGTAGTTCAAATGGCAGTGTCCATCGACGTACGTATCACACGGCACGTTGAAGAGCGAAGGAAGGTAACAGATAGTTTTATAGAGCCGGTGAAGTCAGGGGCGGAATGAGATTTTCCGCGTGCGAAGTGCCTCCGGGGGTTCATCTGGGGTGATTTCCACCTCCCGGAGGGAGTGGAGCTAAGCCGAGGATCTGTAGACCCTTTTTCTCATGTCTTCTTCTTCTTCTTCTTTTACCCAGGGGAATTCGAAAGAGCTTGCGCGACAAGACGTTCGGAGGTCTAAGTTTACGAGTTCTTGTACGGCATGCTGGAAATATTTCATGTGAAAATTTGACTTCTTATTAAAATCCTCTATGGTCAGTGAAAGGAACGCAAATTTATTTGTTTTTATTCGCGTAAACTTTATTTCAACTTCAAACACATGATCGATTTTAAATGCACAGTATTAACAAACCAGTATAAGTAAATTCAGCATACTATAAACGATTTAATTGATATACTTTAGGGTAATCCACGCACTACAGTTGAACGTATGCATTTTTAATGTTACCTACAGCTATCAGAATATTGCTCATAAATTTGTAAATAAATACGGTTGTCTAGGATTGCTTTTTTTTATGATTCCTAATAACTCGGCCAGTTAAGTTAATGTGTTCAGCTGTTATTTATGTACTAGGTCATCTCAAATTAAGTCAAAAGCTAAAAAAAGAAAAATAATATGTGATAAAGTTCAGGGAGTTTGACAGATTTCCGTAATAGAAATGAAAGAATTTTGCAACTGCAATTACGAAAGTATAACAATTATTTCTTCGTTTATTGAATTTTGTATTAAAACTGTAACATATAGTTTTGTACCAACGACATATTAATGGCAGGGGTGCTGGAACGTTACTTAAGTTTGGAGGGGGGGTGGTACAAGTAGTCGTGGACCTAAATAATTTTTTAAAGGGGAAGGGATCTTAACATATAATTGTTCTGGCACTGTGGCCAAAACCAGAAGCCGGAGGGGGTGGGGGAGGGTCCTCCCCGGGGAAAATTTCAGTTTCTATATGCAAAATTGTGATATTTTAGCAGTTTTTAAACCTAAATATACAATATACAGTGGGCAGAAGTCTTAGTATTAGTAAAGGTGTAAGTTATAATTTTATGCAATGAAATTAAAAAAGGTCTTAAAATTATTTATGTAGGCAGCATTTTGTCCAAATATTTTTACTTCAATTTATTAAGTAATAATTTTGTGAGTATGCCAGTCACATGAACTTACAACAGAACAAGAAAAAAACGCTCGTGCAACCATTCACTCCCGATATTCTATATGCACTAAAATCACGGGCTACGTTATAATCTAAATATTTTACAAAAATTTGAATTTGCACGCAAATTTTGTTCAAATTTGTGCAATAAGGTACATAATTCAATTTCATATTTTAGAATTTCCTGAATTTACTCATTTACATCTCTAAATACTTATTATTAGATTATGAAAGAAATTTAATCGAAATTTATAATTAACTTAAAAAATAAAGTTATACAGGAGTGCTCAAAGACGTTCGAGACAGAAATAAAACGTTAAAATAAAAATACTAATATTGCACATGTTTGAAAATAATCTACAGTGACTGAAAATTTTAATTAATACATTTAAATAATCCTTCATTCATATTTATACCTGGCTACCAAACCTAAATATATGTTCGAGTGTTAAGGGGAAGAAAATATGTGAAATATGTTTTCAATTATTCCTCCATACCTAGCTAACTCTTTAAGGTATACATTCAAAATTACGACTACGTAAATACCAGAAAACGGTTTCAGGAGTTTTCGAAATTCAACTCCCATGAGATGAAAAGGCAGAAAACATGGTTAATATTAATCGTTTACGTATCTAGAACCGAATGGGCTACATTCGTGAGTTTTGCGTCACTTTGGTACGCATACAAATGTCTAAGATGGGATTTCAAGACGTTTCAAAATTCGATACTTCAGGGGGTGGAAAGAAGTGAAAAATACTTTCAATTATTCCTCCATTGAACCATTTGATGTATCGAAGTTATTTTGGCATCAGGATTGTGCTGCGAAAATACCCTAAATACTATTTCTTGATTTTGCCTAATTCTACAAAAAATAACAGTGTTTTCGATTCATAAATGATGTATGGCCTCGCTCTTTAGTTTTGCAGAGGTTTCGAAAATTATTTTTAACGCGAATTAATACATACATCAAAAATTCATCTTACAGTTTTAGCACATATATATCATCGTTTTAAGCCGAATTTTTCTGTTACAATACACCAATCGGATTTTTATCGCTGAAGTGTCACATATTTTCTTGTCAAAATAAGCCAAAATTAAGAAAAATAATTTTTTGCTAGCAAACTGTACATTATTTTGCAACAAACGCATGCCAAAATTGTGTATCGTATGACAGTACACAGTTTGTAATTTTTCAAAGCAATTGAGTTATTTGCAATTGTTTGAAATAAGTGAAAGGTCATGGCCTTATGCATTTATATATCGATAGCATTTTACTTAAGCAATATGGAAAGGTACGATGTCGAGCGAACGACTGGAATACTCAATAGTCAATAAACTCTGAACTACTCATCAGAATTCAATGAGTTTTTTTTTTTGCGAGTAGGTATTTTATCAGCGGAAATTAATTAATGTAATCACTATGCGGTAGTATGCTTTATTTTCGAGTAAAAAATTAAAATGAATCTCTGCGCGAGAGGATGTTAAAATTATTATCAAATGAAAACGTGAGTATTTTAGAAATTCTGTTATTATATTACAAATTTTTAAAATGACAGTTCCATTTTTGTAGATTTTGTAGTTTCAAACCATTATTTTTCTAAAAACAGTTTTTAATTTTTTACTAAAAAAAAGCATACTACCGCATAGTGCTACATAACAAACGACCACTGATAAAGTATCTACTCAGCAAAAATATATGATCGAATTTTGGCGAGTAATTCAGATTTTACTGACGAGTGTTTTTCCAGTCGTCCGCTCGACATCTACTTTTTCATTCGTTTTAAGAAAGTTGATACTTAAATGCCCGGGAAAAAATAACATTGCGACACCCACACAGGTGAAAAATTGTGTAAGAGGTGAAACGTGTTTTCAATGAATCGTTGATATATCTTCGACCCAGCGGACTATCGTTGTGTTTTTCAAGTCTGTGAGACGCCCATAAAATATTCTAACATGTTATTAAAGGGTTTTTCTAGATTCAGTCACTAAAGGGATGAAAATACGTGGAATGTGATTCAAGTCATTAGAGATATGGATAGATAGGTAAGTGGGCTTTGCGTTTCGTCGACAACGTGGTCATTAGAGACGGTGACACACGACTTGGTACTATGGCAGGAGTTAGGAGAGGAGTCGGCCATGGCCTGAAATCAGGATGTCTGGTTCTATTATGTAAATGGTTGATATTTCTAAATCCGAACTCTCTAGGTTGATATATGACTTAGTTTGTAAACTTCCAAGGCGGACGATCCGAAAAGCAAGTACGAACAGCGATATATAAATTAAACCGGGGTTACATTCTGCAATTCTATCGAGTTTTACTGTCGTAAAATATTAATGTTGTGTCTCGAGACTGAATATTTTATTTATTGTATTTTGACGTTACATGGAGCAGTCGGCATAGAGTTAATTCCACCCTTCTCTATTAAACACTGCCTACGCGTGTGCAATGATAAAACTCACTGAAGTCTGAAAGCAGAAGATGGTCTGAACTTAAGTTATAACCCCCGCCCTTCCTCTTAATCCCTTGTGGTGGCTGTAAATGTCGCAAAGTCAGAAGGATCAATTCTGATTTCGACAGTAGAGTACGGGTAGGAACGCGTGCAGTCACTAAAATTAATAAAAACATACTAAATACGTTCTTATATCATTTTTCAATAAACGGTATATTGTACCCCACCATCAAAATGGAGGGGGGGGGTGTTAACAAAGTACCTGTGTATCCCCCCTCCCAGTTCCCGCGCCGCTGATTAAAAGAAATTTTGGAAATCCTGGTTTTGCTCTAATTTAGTTTGTCTTTGGCCGCACACAAACCCGTGCCTAATGTAAAATTTTGTAAATTTATTCTATTCTATTTAATATTATGCAAAATATTTTTTAAAGGTATCTGACTTATGTTTAGTATAAAACTGTAAGTTAGTTTTCTATTTGGCACGGGCAGCAGTTTGACCAGATCTAGGCGAGTATCGATAGGTGCAGTGAAATATAAATTTGAAAGGGGAAGCTCGGACTTAACAATGAACGATGTCTATAAAAAACATAAGATTCCCAAGCAGACAAAAAGAGGATAATGTTATTGCTAGTCGCCGATGGGAAGTACGTGTTGGACGACGCAGCTGCCGGTGAGGGAGAGGATCGACGACGCTGAATCTACCAGAAGGAAGGACGTTGGTATCGCTACCCTGTGCGATTTTGCTGGAGTTTCGCCACTGTGAACCCTCTGTCAAAGGAAACTGCGACACTTCGGTAATGTAGAGGCCGTTTTCTCCAATCGACTAGTCCACGCTTGCCAAACGTCTTACTTTCAGATCGAGCTGAGAGACAACTAGAGTTTCATGCTAAGGTATAATTAACTTCATGAACTTACATAAATTCTTGCTGTGCTGAGCTTACCCCACGAAAACCCGTAATTGAGCAAACTAGACAACAATAATTTCGAACCTAGGAACAAAATTTGTATTACTGAAGGAGTTGTTTGAAAAAATGAACCATTTTCAGACTGCGATTTAATTACATCTGATCTAGTGAAACCAAATACAAGTGACTCTACTATGGTGCTGCTTAGTATGGTCGGTCGTGTTGCTTGTTGTGCTAGTTACGATCGAACTGTATAAGCAAATTGTGGTAGTTTCAGTTAATTTCTTTCCCAGTTTCCAGTCAGACGCTTTTCCCTGCCTCATGTATTAATTTTCTTTCTGTTTACTTTACACTCAATGTACTGCTTATTTTAGTTAGGAAATACAGGCAGTTATCCGCCAGGTGTCTCGCTGGTGTTATTGCTCTGTAGTTTAGTTGTAGTCCAGTGATAGTAAAAGACGAATATCCAACGGTAATTCACCTTGTAACCGGTTATCAATACCTTCATTATGTTACGAAAGTAAGCAAATGTGTAGTTTTACATTCAACAGTTATTTCAACAGATAGTAATAACACTACACATAAAGAAAAATCTTACAAAAAGTAATTTTTTTTTTAACAAAACGATTCAATCGTTTACATCTGATAGGACAACTATCACTATTGTACTTCTAACTTAAAGTTTTGAGACAAGTAATACAGCATGATGACAGTTACTGTTACTTAATCACCCTACAAGTGGTATTCACTTGTATTCACGTTTGTTTACGCAATTTTGTCCAAAAATGTTTTAAAAGAGTCTGGAACATCCTGATTACTTTTGCTCTGAATTACCTTGATTGGAGTTCTTTTGTTGTGCGGAGTTTTAATGGTTTTTATTGTTTAGCTTTCTTGCCATGTGAGTGTGGTGTTTGAAGTTTACATGGTCACTGAGGTGATAGCCTGTGAAAAATGTATCATTAGAAGACATAGATTTTTAAGTATGTAATTATGATTGTTACTGATTATTTTTAAATTTCTGCCACAATATTTATTTAAAGCATGTTTAACTTCTCAAGAAATAGGATTGACTGTAACTTGAATTATTATTCTTAAAATCAGAGGTTCTATTTTAAATGCAATTATTAACGAAGAAGTCTAACTGTTATCACGACACCGAGGTGACCTTTGCTGTAGCTGCACGTGGAGTAACAAGAGTCAGTAATCTACTATAGGCGGTTCGTGGAGCGCTCAGAGAAGCCCTGGTAAATTTCAACTTTCCGCGCGTAACTGCTAATGACTGGAAATGTCTCACTTCCCAGGACACGTTACTTGATGTTTGCGCGGGTAAGATATATTGTGCACTATTTAATTTAAAAAAAAAAGTATATTATTGGTATGTAATGTGGTTATGTCGGTTTCAGTTCATTTTACTTCAGTACTGTTGTATTTAAATAGCAAAATACACGAAAATATATTCGGCAATTTGCTGCCAACCACACGAGCAGAATTATTGTTAGTATTATTAATATTGCCTTATATGCAGTAACCGCTAGTGATATTTTTCAAAGGTAAAATTTTTAGTGCTCACTTTATCCCGTACGACCTATACCATGCCTTCTCACGTTCCCGCCCAATCATACTACCCCAATCTATTAAAAAAAAAACTTCCACTGAGTGGCATGCTCGGTGTCAGCTGTCTAGATAGGGATGTACTCAGAGAAGGGAACGCCGTGCACGTAGGCAACCAGCCTTCACTGCTGCTCGGCGCTGTTATCTACCTCTACACTCAGCAGGCGATGTCTGTCAAGGTTCTTGATTAGCAGTATGTTTATTACTACTCAGCATTATTGCATGCCTATAGATAATATATATATGCCAACTAAATAATTTCTCGTGCCGTCGCTTCGTTCAAATAAAGGACAAATCTTAAATTAAAAAAAAAAAAAAATACCGACACATGAAACAATGCCTTAAAAAGTAAAAGAGGAAAAAATATATAGTTGAAAATGATTGTCAACTCTTAAATCCCTCGGCGGACCGCTAAGAAACCAAAAACAGTACTTAAAACTATCAAAATGAAATATGAGATAACAAAACAACTATCCCAACTCCACATTGGCATATCTATAAAAAATTGAATTCAAATAAAATTTAAGCATTTGGGCGTATCTTTTAGAATAGTCACATACGTACAAACAACATACGTAAGTTTTGTTGCAGTGTCTTTTTTTACGTTTGTTATTTTAAACTACTACTTTTTTTTTTACTTGACAGTCCCCCGACGCATTAAAGGGTCAATAACAATTTAAAGCTTTCCTTTTTTACGTTTTAAGGGATCGTTTTGTGTGTAGGATTTTTAATTTTTAATTAAGGTTTTATTCGTAGCTTTTAAACTTTAATACATCTACAATTATTGTAAATATCAGATTGAATAAAATAATATTTGTTATATAGCATACAATTATTGAAATATTTTTGTCATATATAACTTATTAATAAATTAATACGCAAAAATGTTGTTATTAATACATATATTAGTATTTAAATACACAATTTTACATGTTAAAAATAAATAAACAGTAAAATATGAAATATAATGTATGGCTAACAATAATCATAGTTTAAAATATAAGTATTCAGACATCGTGTGTGTATTTGTATATATAATTATAAATACACATTATGTGTGTGTAAAATTATATATATAATTAAATACAATTTGATTACAACACGTGATTATGTATGAATTACAGACACTAAGCGCATGTGCACAACATCAGATCCAGGTTACGACATAATTGCAGGATCGTCAGATTTACATACATATACAAAATTAAAATCAATCGAATAAATAAAATACAAAAATTATAATAAATATTCCGTCTTTTGTCTATGAAATTCTCACATCAACTCTGAAAAGAGCTCATAACTTTTAAACAGATGGTCAGATTTTCACTAAATTCAGCAAAGGACCATCCTGATAAAGAAGCTTACAATTAAAAAAAAAAATCATTTAAATAGGTCCATCCGTTTGGATGCTACGAAGTCTATAACAGAATAAAAGCAGACGTCAAAATTACTACACCCTTTTTTTGTCGAGGGTAAAAAATCATTGTGTAAATGTATGCAATATATGTGTAATTGATGTTTTTACTTTAATCACAAAATAAAATCAATATATACTCTCAATGATAATGCATACATATTTAACACAAACGCATCATAACTATATGTTGGTACGTATTTTCACACACGTCAAGATCGGGGTGAACTTCACAGTGATTCGCGACGGAGTCACATCTAGTGAGAATGTAAAACAATTAACAGCTCTCGCTGTTGCGGAAAGAGACCAGTATACTGGGGGATTAATAATGATGAAGTGATGCACTGTGCTAACCACTAGTGCACCACATGACGGCAATAAACACGTTAAAATGGTAAGGTCAAGTATCGTAACGAGATCTTTACACATCGTGAACTGTTGCTTTGTGTTACTATAAATACAGACTTTTTCCACGCGGATAAGAATTCATCATAGAGCAAAGATGATTAATGTTCTCTTAACAGACGACATTACGCGCTATAATTGGCTTGCACGCTACCCTGATTTGATTCTGACATATATGTGTGGAATTCTACGGGCAGACGACATTCTTCACATCTAAATCCACCAATCTTCGTCCAGGGCCTACGTGCTGCTCAACATGACGAATGGGCGTTAATGTCACAAACTGCAATTCCTCACACTATTCGGAGCATGGCACGTCGTTGTCAGGCTTAAGTTGCTGCCCGAGATGAACAAACACTGTGTTTAACATACTTTAACGGTGTGTGTGCGAGTTGTGTGTGTGTGTGATGTGTATGATGATGCTGAGAGAGAGAGAGAGAGAGAGAGAGAGAGAGAGTAGGTGTGTGTGTGTGTGTTTGGTGTGTGTGAATGTATCCAACTTTTGAATAACAAAATACGTTTTTCTCTTCGTTGTTAAATCAGCAAGAAATTATATTATCGTTTAATCTGTTTAGGCTGTGAAATTTACTATAACGTAGAACTATATTTTAGTTAAATAACCAAGGGAGTTGTGGATGTCGTTTTAATATATGCACGCATTTATACACAATAAAATAATATGTTGCCTTAAAACTGCATTGAAAGAAATATTTTCATCTTGCACGCTTAATATTTAACGCATTGGTTGAAAATTTATTAAAATGTACCTGGTGTTCTATCGACGACATTATTGGCAATAGCCAGCAAAGCTTGAAAAGCGCCAACTTCCAGATCAAGAACGTTGACGGCACATAACACGCACCTGCTGACTCGCGCTCAACGCTGAATACAAAGTAAGTTTTCTCTGCTACATTACCTCTATGCTCGCTCCCGCATGAACTCCGTAGCTGCTGTTCAACTGTTTAACTGGAATATTGCTACAAAGCACAATCAAACTATGCAGTTATATAAAGGCTCGTTTATTAAAAAAAACTCAGTTTTCTTATATTTTACCAATTTGTTAAAAAAATCTGCCAATTGTGTTTTATACGTCAAAAGACACAATGTTTGCTTGCAGAATACACTTTCATTGTTCCTCGCTATTTTCAAACATTCGTATTTAGAAGGACCCAAGTTCTATTTTCGGTCAAGATTTCCGCATTTCGTGATACTTGAACGATTTTTGTAGTGAATGTTTACAGCAACCTGAGAAATTACGTTGGCTATACGCAGTTGCGAGCGAATATTGTTAAATAGTTGAAAACCTGCAATCACTTTTAAATTTTAATTCGAGGAAGTAACTAGTAAATGAAGCCTGGGAATAGCTGTTGTCTACAAATGTTTTTATTATGCTTATAATTCTGAAATTGAAATACAGTTGGTATATGTCATGGCAAAAATAAACTAAACGAATCAAACAAGCAAGAACAAAAGCAAGGTGTGTAAAAATAGTGACAATACTCGTCGAGATCGACGAGGATAATACAAACACAGCGACTTCATTACGACGTCTGTGTTTACATCCATCTCATTACCGAAATTTGTTTTTCAACTAAAGCAATCTCATTCCCTCTCCGGACTTACAAGCACATATCAAAGATCTTGTAACGCCTGTGCCCCGACTACCTTCAGAACATTTGCTAGCCATTCCACTCTTCATATAAACTTTGTTGCAACTAACATCGTGGCTGTAATACAGCTGGAGCTGGGATGATTTTACGTGTGCTGCCACCTAATTTTCCAAATTGACTGGTTTTAACGTAATAAGCGTTAAAAATTTCGAATTTATACAATAATGAATCAATTTTTTGGAAGTTTTCGTGGTTCATCCGTTACACATTTTATTATTTTATTTTTCTTGTAAGACCTGTTTCATGAAAGACGGTTAAGACATGCTGTAGTCTCTTTTCCCTTCCGCTTTGATTTGAAGAATAATTATTAACACATTAACTAATGCACTTACGCTGTTGAAAATTAATGTTTTCAAAGAGATGGTAATTCGTCAAAAACATATTAAAAAGCTGCACCGCTTGCACTTATTTATAAAAAAACTGAGAAACTCAACAAACCTTGCAATATATGGTAATCGAACACACGACAGCCGACTCTACGACTGATGTAACATTGCGAATTACGTTGTGATTCATTACAAGTTTAGATATGTAATTTTTTCATACAACGTTTGCTCAACAAGTTTAAATGAATCCTTTAAACTGTAGGTATAAATGGTAATGTTGATATTAATCCATCCTACAATAGCCCAGTCAACGCATACTTATGAGAAATTTTCTTTTACAGTGATTACGAGTTAGTGAACCTGGCGCGTGAGCCGTTATGTAACATGGTACTGAAAGTATTACTTCTTGTGTAACTATTAAAAATGTTTTCAATGCGTTTATCTACGAAAAGAAGACACACTTTAAACTGTCTCCCTATGATTTTATAAATACCGTCCGCTAATTGAAAACATTATTCCAATCTCCTAAAAAGTGCAAAAAATATATTTTTTCACGTTGCTGTAGACGAGAAAATATCAACGGTAATCGTAAAACAAAATCTTAGAAACCTATATTGGACTTTACCACATAATTTACACAAATAAAATAACAGGATCATCACTTGAAGTCCCATTGAAAAATACAGTCTATGAAAACACGGCATGCTAGTTTAATTCTTCGAGCCAAGAGACGAGGTATTTTACAGACGTGTTACATTTAACTTATCGCCTTCCAGTTACCATGCCTCAAACGTAAAAAAAAAACCTAACGTCCACTAGCTCGTAAAAAATATCGCAAGGCAATGTATGCTAAGGCCTAGATATTTTGTATGGTTCTTACAAGGGCCGTTACTCAGCAGATATGTATTTCGAAAATGATATCGTTTACGTTTAGTTTCGTACCATCCAAAAGAACTTGTGGTTTTTCTGGCAAAAAATTTACAACTATCAGCAAATAATTGTTAAAGATCCTTTACTTACTCCATCCGAAATTTTCCGCAACGAAAGCAGGTGGCCACACAAAATGTTTCATTCTGTAGTGGACTTGGTATGCGTACGTGCCTCGCAATACAGGGCCGGCTCAGAACAAAGCACGAGAGCAAAACCTTGCCGATGTTTTGCGGGTGGTTTTTGTTTGATGTCACGAGATACGGGAAATGTTTTCATCCACCATTTGATCAATGTTCGCTTGAATATTTCATCCCTAGTGCTGCTACCGTGGCCCGGCCTGCCAGTAACACAACAGGAAGAGAGTCGAGTGTGAAAGAAACTAGAAATATCGGGAGGTGAAGTTTTTATGGTTCAAAGTTCAACAAGACCTCCTCCATTATGTACTGCAAATGTACTTGGATGAATTAAGTCCTCCACACATGACAATATTTTTTTCTTATTATATCGTATGTGGAGAGTCTTGTATGTTGCTGGATGGGCTCGTCCACTGGAAATATCGCTGCATTGTTTGCCCTCTGATTTTCGATAATTGGAACCAGGATATGGCTATGCTGTATTTCGTGAAGTCAAAATAAATGAATCCTTGTAGATAGGCTGACGTTCTACGAAGGTTTGAAAATACTGTCATTAAACAAAAAATTTAGTGCCAGCCATAAGAAATTCTAAGAGTAATATATTTGAAAGTATTTATCTAATGACAAGTTTACCGTATTTATCTCTGCCTAAGTCAATTGCAGAACGAAATTCTCCATCGAACTGAACTACACGACTAATACAGAATTCAGTACAATTCATAGTTTTTTGTTCGACTATCAATTAGACAGAAGCACGATCCTCGCAAAACGGCCTACATCCGTGGCTTCATCGTATGTCATAGCATGTCATATTCTGTAATCTCCTTACTCCATTACTGAAACGGTTCTACTATTATATTTACTGTATATTTCACTGCTGTTTTTTTATATAAACCAAAGAGATAAAATAAAATACGGCATTCAAAGACAAAGTAGGCTACATTAATAATATATTTTCCTTGTTAATTAGTGGCATGCTGGTCATACGAGTCTGCAACGAACCGCTTACGTTCACAAGCATCTCCGGACATATTTGTGTGGCTGTAAATGTTTTTCGGCCGGGCACAGATGTAGTGTAAAGAGATATAGACAAAATGTTGTAACATCCTCTATCAGTTTAATATATAACATATTAAAAGACGAAATTTGCTGGAAAGTGGAAAAAGGGGCCGACTTAAAACAAAATCTTGTAACTGCTGCCAACTTTACGAGCTCTGAGAACAGCTCGAAAATAATCACGTACTGCGTGCGCTAAAACCAGTAAAGGATCTCCCGTGAGTTTCCAAGTTACATCTCATTGTCGAAACATTAAATAAAATCGTAGGGGTCTCGCAGGAAAATTCGTTCCTTGCGCGACGGGCTTAAAACCTAGCACCTTACTTTATCCTTTTCTTTTTCTCTCTGCATGTGCCCTTAATCAGATTTTTCTGGTTCTTTCGATGAAACCCCTTCTTCTCCTCAAAAAATGAAACCCCGACTGTATCTCTTTTATAGCCATTATCTGAAAGTAACTTCATGGTTCCTTAAAATCTTCACTTTTCTTTGCCACGTTTCGAATTCTTCAAATATTTTGTAGTTTTTCATTCCATATCTAGTACACACCCTCAGTTTTTATTACACTTAATGGATTCAGTTGCAGTCCTGTTCTGACGAGTGCACCATTAGGATAATCATTGTTTACTTTAATCGTTTTAAACTGTGTCAACAAATCTGCATACATTCTCACCTAATAGCTCTCGCACAAGTCGATGCTGTGTGGTTTGGTTTTTATTTGCAATAGCCAATGTACAATTGCTGACATTCGTAGTTAATGATGAAATATTTCCTTGACATTCATCTATTAACGTTTGGAACAAGCTCGTAAGCAAATTTCCGTTTGATGCCGCCTGTTCTTTCTGCTGTGTTGCTGCAATTTTACTTGTTGTATAATTTTTCTCCTTTTCTTCTGTTTCCAGTATTGTGCTCTCTCATACCAAATCCTTAAGTTCCGTTATTAATAAATCCACTGGCCAAACACAAGTGGAATAGTCCGTAATGAGAGCAATTGTTGGTTAAATTGTCATACTTATTCTGCTTACAAATGCCTGACCTTTCTTTATTTGTGTTTTCAGTGCAATTCACAACTTAAGTTTGAACTGTTAACATTAATTAACTACAAGGAAACTGTAAACGATTAGATTTTGCCTGTGTATACGTTATTTTTAACGTATTCTATTTGCTAGAGAGAGAAGAAAACGACCAATTGGAGAAAATAACGACCCCTCGATATTCCCTATACCTATCTAAATAAGGATTTAGTTTGGAAGTTAATCCGACAGGAGACGTTATTTTGTAAGAGAAACGCTGTTAAAAATAGTTGTAACTGATTTATTTAACTGTTTAGAGATTCGCCAACATGATTTCTGAGTATTTGTTCAAAGAATGTCAAGTATTGCGACAAAGCATTATTTAAATGATGTCCACAATGATAACTACAAGCATAATCATTTCAGAAATTTTAACGTATTTTCTTTTGACGCGCTTAACTACACTACTTTATAACGCGGTGATAGAGTGATAATTTACTACGCTAAATATTTTGCTACCCTTAGCGAGAGGTAGAAAGTAAAGTACAAAACAGGGTCGCATTGCATACTTGGACCTAAAATCAAGATACTGTTTAACTCAAGCTACAGTTGGTTATACAACAGGGGCGGCCTGTATTTTCCCTTCATCACATGAGATATCCAAATGAACTATTAATCAGAATTTCATCTAACTTGATACACATGTAGTACCCAGTACAGCGACTTCAGTTTTATATATTTTGTTCATACCATGTAGAGTTTTTAATAATGTTGGCCATTTAGATTTTTTTTTTTTTTTTTTTTTTTTGGTTACGTGGAATATCTAAGGACGACTTTCTAAACGTTCTTCACATTTGGTAGACATTTAGTACTAAGCAAGATTACGAGAATTTTGTGTTGTTGGTTCATGTTGTATTTAGTTATGTACACCGGCTATTTCGAAGATTTCACGACATGAATTCATAATTATTAATGTATGTTTTCAACAGATACATGACCGATATGCACAAAATTTAATATTTACACACAGGGACAGGAAACATATTTTTGCGACGCTTTGTTTCAATTCCCCATGCTCACATCTGCAGCTCTGGTTTGCGGTTCTTGGAAGCGTGTCTTCGAGTAGATGCGTCACTTATTTGACTGTGCCAATCCGAACAATGTAACTATAACAGCACTCGTCTGTGATTAGCGGGTAGATCCCCTAGAAGCTGAGAGTTAAAAAAACATCAAGCCGATTACCACGATGCAGAGCTCTAGGTGAGCATGTAAGACATTGAAACCAAGTGGTTAAAAAATATTTTCACTAAAATTAGTGGTCCGTATTTATACACTTTAGTATCCAAACAGTGGGCACTCATTGCTAATATTAATAACCAGAATAAATTAAGATATTATTTAAGATTTCTAGATGTACGTGATCCATTTCAAGAGTTAATTGCATTCACGTTGATGAAATTAGGCTCATTAGTTATGCAATAAACTTATTATTAGATACTAACGTTATGAAAATTTACCATTTTTCTGCTCCTAAAGAAACGTTACGCTAAATTACATTATAGGCGTACGTATTAGTAACAAGATATTGAGTCCCGAAATACACAAAATTTAAGTAAAAGGTTGAATACAAGACACAAAAATATTTTTTCCCTTATTAAGAATGGTTAATTTTAACATCGTCGCTATGCAGCGGGGAGATGATTAGTTGGTCGAATGCGTACTATAATAAACTAAACATGACATACTTCTACGGATTTAACTTGTTTTGAACGCGTAACTCCCAATCAGAAGTCATTTCATTGATTTAGAAACTTTCCTATTTTACTCAAATATTTTCGCCAGAGAGAGAAAAATTACCGTCAAGCGATGGAAACGCTGATCATGGCCATAATTTGCCTACGCCTTATCTGTCTGCCTATAATTAAGATTTAACCTAACAGCAGTCTGATATGGAAGAATGACTACAATATGAGTACACAGGTGCGTATAGAGGCTGAAAGTGGTAAAAAAAATGTAATGTTGTGAGATTGTATTCATGCTACGCCAACACCAAGACGCAATCAAATTAAATTCATCCACAGGCACGTCTGAAACCAACTTTTCATAAACCAGTACACAACGAATCATATTCAGTTCAGACGCAGTCCAGCAACATCACATAAATGACAAAGTTTGATGTAGGATATAGTAATTGGATGGTTAAATGAGCAAGATTGTCCGTGGCCAAAGGAGCAACATCGGGGGAAAGAATAGCCTTCCTCACAAGCTGTGGTGTCTAGAGAGGAGGACGTTGCGGTGTGGAAGAGGTTCAAGTGTAGCTAATACAAAGTTCTCTCTGTCTGTCTCTGGCAAACAATATCTCCGGTCCCTCATTGATCGAGGAGCGAAGCGAGGTGTCTCGTGAGGAGGGAGTTGGTACTGCCGAGTGAAGAGAGTGAGGGACACATTTGAGTTTGCGGCGAAAATGTACGCAGCTTTGGTGATGTTCAAATGAATCAGCTTCATAATTGACGCTGGAACTGCTGAAATAAAGGCTGTATTGTTACCGAGAGACAATAGAGGAGAAAAGGATGAATGTGTATGTGTGTATGGGGTGAGATGAAAAGACCGCCATTGTGGTTACTGAACTCTTACGTTGATGAAAATTTCACGAATCTCCCCGTTACCAGAGCGCTCCTTTCTATTATAATTTTGCCTCTCCCTTTCTTGTTTCATCCACAACCAAATATCACTCCTCTTAGGCCCGCGTACCCAGCTGCGTTCTAATAACAGGGGTTGCTGTTAAATGCGTAATGAGCGTCGAACGCCATCGTGCTGGTACTAGCTTTAACCTGTCACCCTTTCTTCACCTTCCTCTCTACACACCCACCCTCTCTCCAACTTTATTTACCTTCATCGTGGAAGTAAACCAGCTTTCCCCGCCGGAAGAAATAAAGTTATATATTCTTTCAACCGTTGAATAACCACTTCGTACACTTAAAAATACTGCAATAGTAGTCAGGTTCGTCCCTCGACCCATACACGCCCATTGCGATGCAGCGCTCACTTATATAAAGGTTTACACGGAACTAAGGGTAGGTAGTACTAAATTATCTAGCGTTTCGATCTACGTTTGTAAAGCTCAGTGGCAGAGAAATAAATAGGTGAGTCATGAATGAACACAACAAGAGATATCGTTTTGCTCCAGAAGCATTGACAGAAAAAATGTATCTTGTATGCAGAGAAAAATTGGAAAAATACGAAAATTCTATTATTATATTTTCTTCTTACGGATCTGTTGGGAAACACATGCGTTGTTGAGAACAGGAAGCAAATTATATTACTCTGCAAGTGCTGTGTGTCAGAACGTATATCATAACACGTAAAAGTAGCTCGCGTCAAGGGTGTATAAAATACAACATTGTAACAGATTACACGGAATCTAATTAAATTAAAAAGTTGTATTTTTACTTTTTTTGGCATTCAGTACCGCATTAAAATAGTCTGTGAAGATACGTAAGTGAATCATTAATAAAAGAAACCGTCAAATAAAATTATAAGAATAGTTTTCAACATTAAACGTTGTTGTTTAGTGTATGAAATTATTAAATACTGTAAAAAAGTATATATATATATATATATATACATAATATATATATATATATACATACACATATAATGTCCTCAAACAACATCCACATAAGCACACCAAGCGAATCTTGGGCTAAATTGGAAACGAAAAGCGTATTATTTCATGTATGTTAGGCAAGTAAACTTAGAATCATCTTTGGAATTCTCAGGATTTTAACCTGCACCCATAATATGCAAGTCAGAAAAGTAGTAGCAAGGTAACTGAGATATCTGTGGAGCACAAGACGAGACTATGTTGCCACATTGTACACATAGAATGTCGTCGTGCTACATTTTGCACTAACATTTTCATCTGCTCCAGTCCAGAATTCGTGTAGTGTGCTTATTACGCGATTGTTTCTGTACCCCTACATACATACATTCATACCACACATATACGTACATACATACACACATACACACACACACACAAACACACACACATACACCAAAACACACACACACACACACACACACATATATATATATATATATATATCGGATAGTCGTAGAACCAAAATTGAGTCATTCATTATTACAAATAGAGGATAGGAAACTTAAATTTTAACACACTCCTTAAAATTGAAAGTGATACATTGTCTAAAAATGTGTTACCCACATACCTAACTTTTAACTGCAACAATACTCAGTAGGTTTGTTCGCGTGGTCTGCCAGTTTTACCAGCCGAAGGCAAGTGCCATTTTTCGCTGGCAGCGAAATGGCAGGGCGGGCAGTTGCTAGTGGCTGTGACCACGCGAACGATATCTGGCAGTAAACAAGCATGTTGTTGTTTTGAAAAACACCCGCGAAGGTTTGTTTTGAAAGTTTAGCATTGATATCTCAATTTGGCTTCCCGACGTTTATTTTTAATTACGTTAATAAATATAAATACTTTCGTTTAGGCCTAAAGAATGGAAAACCAGAGATCGCAGGACTTCCCACGTAAACTAATATCGTCGGAGACGAAAGAATTTTATACACATAGCGGAAAAATACGTTTTTAATGGACCTTGCGATTTGTTTAGCATGCGTTCTTTATTACGCAGGGCGAATTTGATACAATGTACGAAGTTATGATGTATACATTAAAACTGTCTTTGTAAATTTTTGTGGGAATGTTCAAACTAATTTAGTTTCACAATAGGCTACATTAGTCAGTCAATTCAGTTGGGTAGGACAACTTTGCTGCTGACGAACATTAGACGCTGGCTAATTTTTTCGTATAATATAACGTTGTAACATCTTGTTAGTTGCAAGTTATTTAATTTTTGTCGGTTTGTTTGCTTATACGAGCACAACTATTAAAATTTGTGCTACTAAAGGTTAATATGATGGTTCATAGAATGTTCGTGGCATGCATTTTTGTACCCCATAGTTTGTAGCGCCCTTTCCCCAGGTTTTTTAATGTCACTGCCTCCACCTTTTTTAGTGGTCTTACCATACAATTATCTGTCCACCTACCCTACATATTTCTGTCCATCTGCTCCAAGGTTTTTAATGTCCATACCCAACATTTAGTGGTTCTACCCTACAACTTTCTGTTCACCTACCCTACATATTTATGTAGACCTACCTCTTCTCTAAGATTTTAATGACCTTGCCCCACATTTTTGGTGGTCCTACCCTACATATTTCTGCACCTCTGCTCCATGATTTTAATGTCCCTAACATTTTTAGTGGTCCTGCCCTACAACTTTCTGTTCTACTCTACATATTTCTGTATCTCTGCTCCAAGATTTTAATGACCTTGCCCCATATTTTAGTGTTCCTACCCTACATATTTCTGTACCTCTGCTCCATGATTTTTAATGTCTCTGCCCCACATTTTTGTGTTCCTATCCAACAATTATCTGCTCCCCTTCCTTGTATACTTATATTATATCTCTGCTCCATGATTTTATAAACCCCTACCTCACATGTATAGTGTTCCTATCCTACAATGTTGTGTGTCCCTACCCAGCAAATTTCTGTACCTCTGTCTCCTAAAACAAAGTCGTAACTATAAAATACTCTTTGAGGAAAGTGTTAAACAACAACTTGAGCTAGGCCTACCACAAAATTGTTAAAATTACGAATTCTTGTATCCTATATGCATCTCTGCACTCTTGTAGCGATAACATGTTCGTACTTAGTAGGCCTATTCTGGAACATATTGTGGGGTAGCAGTAACTTAACACTTGACTTGTTAAAGGACAAGTTTTGTTAATAATCTTCTTATAATACGAAATTTACATTCTACGACTTAACTGTCAAATTCCCATATTGATATGTTTCAAGATTTCTTCACTAAATACCTGGGAAAGGCATTTAACGTGTAAAATAACTCGTAGACGAAATCGTAACACATTATACAATATCATAACGTAATATTGGATTTATTTAAACAATGACAGTAAAAATATAAATGTAGGTTTGATGCACGTTTACCGTCAAGTTAATCTCGTCACTATTTACTAAATAACTACGAGTACGCAGCAACATTATCTGGCTTTGTTCGCGACTACGGTGATTTTAATTAATTCGGAAAACAAAAGAATTTGCACAGTTCTTCTGTTACTGGATTATTAAATCAAGGACAAAAATTGTATCACTGTTTAGCACGGGACGAGAGAGTTTGTTTTGAACAAGTATCGTCATGTGACGTCACACGAGACGTTTTTTTATTGCTGCCAGTTCTGCCCTTACTCGCCGAGCATGGGCAGAAATGGCAGTCATTTCTGGCAAAACTGGCATCTGCTAGTCCCACCCGAACAGCATACCAAAAAAACACTTCCGGTAAAACGAACGCCTACTGGCAGAAAACTAGCAGAACTGGCACAAAACTGGCAGACTCGCAGACCACGCGAACAAACCTAGGAATTCACTGCCCATTTATATAATACGCTACTGTAAATATATATTATGTTTTCCACACAATTTGAGGGTTCTAATAGCCAAGTTAAAGCACAATTTCCGTATAAAAATAAAAATATATTACTGTGTATGTAATAATTGAAAAGTAATAAAATCTTTGGAAATTGTCGTAGGAATATAAATTTAAGAACATTTATATTTATGTAAACACTTAAGGTTTTGACAGTGAGAACTATACAGACTAAAATTATTTTAAAACGATTTTAGCCACACCAAACTTCCTAGGACAAAAAAATTAACCGAAAATATTAGAGGGCTATGTATTATTCCCGTCAAAGTCTAGATCGTGATAATATACAGAGCAAAACGTACACTAGAATATATTTAACTGTACGAAGGTCGGTAAACCACCTACCACCAAAAGAGTCCCGTTGGGCGAAATTATTTTGAAGCCAAATAACAGGCAGCAATAATTTTTCTACACGAAGTTATAATAAATATTTTCATAGAATACTAGTAATCAAAAATCAATTAAATGATAAAACACCATTAATTTTAAACGAAACGTTTTGGTATTTTTGACTTGCGATTTATTTAGTCACGTGCCAATACTTCTTATATCAAATGACATATAACTTCGCTTAAGGTCGAAAACCCCCCTTTCTACTTCTGTTTCGAAATTATTATTATTTTTTAATAATAAATGACAGCAGATATGATATTGCCGTGTTCCAGGTGTGCTGAGAACAGTTTTTTTATGTTGACTATTTTTTCAAGGCTGCAAACACTATGGTTTTAGCAAGGTATTTAAGAAAATAATTTAGTTTATTAACAAATCAGCTGAAACAATGTAATACCGTATTTTGGTTGAAAATAATTGTACTGCACGGTCAAAACTAATTTTGTCAAAACTGTGATAAGATTTTACTTTATCTGCATTTCTATAGGCTCATGAATCGTTAGTTTGTGTCAAAAACAGAATAATCCTCAAAGTAGCGAGTATGCAGAGGTGAAACGGCTAGGTTATACATGGCATTATAAACCCATGCAGAGCCATAATCAGGGTGATTTTGGTTATCCTCCTGGAACTAAGGGGGTGGGGGGGAGAGAAACACAGCGACCTGATGTTTCAGGTAAGTAATAATGTATATTTCAGCTAACTGATTACCTTTACCAAAAACGTTTTAACCTAGATATTGCAGTGTGTGTTTTCAAAACTTCATTAAAATTCACTTTTCTGCCTATTTGAGTTAGCTTCAATATGTTAGCAAAACTTAATTATTTGGATACTTCTGTAAATGTGAGGATGGGCAGTATAGACACGAAGATTGAACAGTGAATATGTGATTGAGGAGGATTGGCAAGACTTTCGTCATCGTCCTGAAGGTGGCTATCTTGTTACCAGAAAAGACAGCACAGCCAGTGCAGTATCAAAACCTGAAGGATGGCAGGTCGCCGAGAAGCCAAACACTAGAGGTGTTGCGGCGACAAGAGGCGTCGTGAGGTGGCGTAGCGAAGGCGATGGTTCAGCCCATGTCAAGCATAGTTGAAAGCTGTTGTGTCTGTTCGGGACGAACAGACTTAAGGACTAAGGACGGGACAGTATTGCGTGTTGGCCGGGCAGCAGGCACATTACAATATGCTGGGTGGTCAGACCTGTTAGTCAACCAGTGATGTCATGGGTTTTCGCAGCTATGTCGCATCTCCCGAGAGACGTCACTGGGTTTCCCCGATGACGACAGTGTGAATACGTGACTATCAACAAGTACGACCTAAGTAATGTCTATTTTTAGACTTCAGGTCACCATATTTCATCAGCCATTGACGTCATTGAAGGGGCCATATAAAAGCATCGGAACTGCGCAACATGAGGCAGTCTAGTATTGCAGAGTCTTGTGCGGAGTCGGGAGGTGAGCGTCTTGTGATAGTTTGTGGAGTCTTAGTAGTGAGTCGTGAAGATGAAGTGAGACCGAGAGTGGTGTGAGGCAGCACCCTTAGGGGCGGCGTTGCCACTGGGTGGCGATGGACGTCGTGAGAGGTGACGGGCCGAAGGGAGATACTGACGGCGACATAGAAGTGAGGACCCAGCGCCTTGAGGGTGGTATCACGACGGCGTCGAGGCTGATTTAATATCGGCGGAGCTGACGAGGTGTGGCATCATGAGGATGGCAACATGGCTGCAATGATCGGTGTCGAGGCTGAGTAGCATCAGCGCCCTGCAGAAGGGACAGACAACACTCCGGTGTTGCGTCGGCGCGACTGAGCTGACGAGGTGTTGCATCTCGAGGATGGCATTACGACAGCTGTTGTTGATGTCGAGGCTGTGTGACGCCAGCGGGCTGAAGGAAGGACGAACAACACTTGCGGTGTTGTGTTGGAGTGCTACAGAGGCAGTGAACTGTAGAGAACAACACTGACGGTGTTGTGTCAAGGAGAGCAGTAACTGGCTACTTGAGGAGACTGTCTACCTGGTGATTCAAGAGAAGGAGTGCTTCGAGAGTTAGCTATTGGTCCTGCTCGGAGGAGGTGCTAATCTTGTGCAGGGAGGCTAGTGAGGACATCTTGGTGATGTCAGGAAGACGTCTTGGTGACGTCAGAGTCTACTGCGACCTCCGGAGCAGTACTGGGTGAGACAAGAGGGCTTCTGCTGCGAGTCGACAGGTGAAGAACGAGGTGCGCGACGGGAGTCGAACCGAAGACCTCAAGAGTGAAGACAGCGGTGCAGTCTGGGTGCTGCACTGTACATGGTGAGCCATCCTCCCTTAGGAATGTTAAGTTTGTACATTGTAACTGTGAGAGACTGTTGATTGGATATATGACCGAACTTTTATTGTGATTTGTAGTCTTTAATTGATTAATGGTAAATATTCTTGTGCTTCAATAGTCAAAGTTAATTAATGTTCTGTGGAACAGTACTAATTGTGTGCATAGCTAATTGTGTTGTGAGAGTTATAGTTGATTACTGTTTTGTGTATTTCGTAGCTGTGTGAGCTATTAAATCCAGTACTTAATTTAACTCTTTTATTTCTAATTATAAGACCTCTATCCCAAAAGAACTCATGGGAATTGCCCACATGAAAAGTTTGTTGTCTCAAAATTGTAACAATATAAATACTTCAATAAATGTTCAAATAAATGTTTGGACATGTACCCTGTTAATATTGTGTCAACAGTCTAATCAGCATTTTTAAAATAATTATGAATGATTTTGTGGTTGTGAAAAAAAGATGGTTAAACCTATATATCAATTTTCGTGTGAGATTCAATTTTGTTTATTTTTATCATAATTAGAATTAATGTTCTGATTTTGAAAGGTGAAATGTTCTTTTGGTTTTCCATTAATTGCTAACTAAGCTTAATTTTCTTCTGTGACTTTTTTATCAGTGCAACTTGTAGTTTCATGGATAATTAATAATTTTCTTTTAAAATTGTGACCAAATGGCACAGTATATAATGTACGTATATAAGTCAGTGAAATAACAAAGAGTTTATACAAGATATTTTGAACATATCCTTTCTGTAATAAAACTGTTGCGGATGAAACGTCATAAAACTTCACAAATAGTTTCAGAATTACATTTCGCATGTGTTTTTATTCCCTCTCCTGTATCCTCTATCATATAGTAGTAGATGTTATTCCAAACATGTTGGCTACAATTTGCAATGAAACGGTGAGTCAACTTTAAAACGTTGTGTAATCGAAGAACGCAAGCTATCGGGGCCTAGCGCACATGCGATAAGGGAGACTGTCGCTTTCTCCCCACCTGTCTCGTCGCCTCTAATCGCTGTTGTAGGCGCTCAACTGGCGTATATCTTCACACCAACTTATACTAATGACGTTGTGTTCCCCAGCCGTTTCCTTTACGAAACGAATTGCTTATGAAGCGTATGTTTTAGCGACGCACAAGCCCGGGCTAATTACCGAAGCTATTCCCGTCGGAAACACAGAGCACTTGCGAACGACAGGGAAAGATGAGCTAAAACAGGAAATACTGAGTGAGACGAAGCGGATGTAAGTTGGAGGAAGTTGTTTGTCAGCTCACGTCTTAATTACCTCAGCGAGAGTAAAGGAAACAACCTTATACCGCTAACACGAAGGCAGAAGGAAAGCAGGATAAGTTCTCAGCAGCCTATCGGGCACGTCCTTCCTAATCCTCTCATTTTTGATCGATAGTGACAAACCGAGCAGGGTAACGGTAACACGCTGCACTCTCATTCGGGAGGCCCTCATTCGATTCTCGACTCCGACCATCATGATTTCGGTTTTCCATTGTTTCACGAAATCGCTCAAATCGAATGCTGGTATGGTTCCTTATCAAAGTGCACGGCCGATTCCTCTCCCAGTTCCTGTTATAGTGTTGAGTGTGACCGTCTCTTAAAGACCTCGCTGTCGACGAGACGTAAAGGTTACTTACCTCACTTCGAAAGTTTCAATAATAATGTCTGCTATTATGCGGGACTGAAAGTGATAAATAATGAAGTGAAGTACTTAGTTCCGTCGTTCATTTCCACTTTCACCCTTGAGTTCAATATTTTTTCCTCTTTGATAGTTTTCTGAAAGTACTCTTCATTTTTGCTTACTATTTCCTTGAAATGCAAAACACTCGTTAAACGCTTGCTTATAGGGAACACGACTTACAGTCAATTTACTTTTTTTCACAGGAACGAAGTAATACAGATGTTGCAGTTAAAATATGTTAGGGGTTTTCGGTGTGTGTATACATACACACATACACACACTGACCTACACACACATACATGCATGCATGTATACATACATGCATACATGCATACATTCATGCATGCATACGATAATACATACATACATACATAACAACGAAAATCCTGCTACTTCAGGGTCTTTAAAAGACTTGTCTTAAGCACGGACAGAACAACATTTTAAAATTTATTTGAGAAATGTTCGTTTTTCAAACTCGTTACTGAAGTCGTCGGACGCTCTATACAGGATTCAATATATTCTTCCAACAAGCAGAGAAATATAGCGACGATTAAGTATGCATATAATTCTGTGATCTCAGGTCACTGAATTAATTAAATTAATCACAGACTTTTACAACAGGAAACATTCGAAATGCGTGTAAATCTTAACATTACAAAGTAGTTTGTATCTTGTTTGTACTAAAGAATCAATCACATGAGTGAAATGTTCTAAAAAATTACGGTACTCTTTTGAAGGTACCCGTAGAAGAAACGTTAGGCTGGAGAAGTGACAGATTTTAGCTTTAAATGAAACTTAAATTTTCCAAGAATCCTACGGGGCGTTGATAACTTTTTTATTTTTTAAATCTTGATGCAGATCCATTAAGAAATACAACGAAACTTTAAAAATTCTAATCAATAAAACACATCAACGGAATGCAAACTGGTAAGTTATAGATAGGTTACAAAACTAGGAATTGTTTGATAAAATCTTAGAAACTAATTTTTTTATTATGTACTGTATAACAGTATAGTTTATTGTAATAGGCTACGAATTTTATGGAAAAGTTCTCTTGTTTAAGAGATAAACGTAAAGGTAATCGAAATTTCCAAGAAATTCGCAACATAAATGCCTAAATTAGTTATCATAAAAGTTTTTTTTAAGAAGGGCATACATTTCATTCGCAAACGCATGCACAAACGCACGCGTAAACATAATTTTGATTACGTGAAATTAAGCGAAGCAATGAGGACGGTTGACTTGGATACTGCAGATAGTATTAACCCTAACATTATTTAGAGATTTCAGAGAAGTTGGTAACTACCCAACAACAGTTTCAATTTAATATGTCTTAAAAAATAATCAGTATAATGTAACCATTATAGACGTTTTACACTAAAAAATAAAAACAATGAACTTAAAAAAAACACTGACCATAGTGCTGTTACGAGTAAAGTGAATATAAGTTGATCAACACTTAACATCTAGGTATTAAGCGCTATTGAGGGGTGCAATGATGTGAACATGGAACAGCGCCGGAATGAAGCGGCGGAGGAAACGGGAGATCTCCGAGAAAATCCGCTGACATGCGGCGTCGTCCGGCACGATTGCCACATGCTAAAACCCGGGGACTGACCCCACCGGGAGTCGAGCCCTGACCGCTCTGATAGGACGCGGGTGCTCTAGCTACTGCGCCAACCGCGGCCCCGATGATGTTACGAAAACCATCTGAACATTTTGACTTACTTATCTACAAACAAGCGGCGCTATACGTAGGGAACAAATAACATTACAGATTTTCGAATTACAACGTGCATACCACTCGTTATAGCAACTGCACACCTCAAATAGAATTTCTATGGAATACAGTGTCTTTAAGAAGTGTTTTGGTAATCATCCCAAGTGTTGCCTTAAGTTAGTCAATTATTTTGTACTTCGTAATATAATTTTAAACATTACAATTTATACATTTTATAAGTAAATATTATTTATTTATTTTCCGTGCCCAGATACACTGTTAAATAACTGTACAATATAAAATAAAATTCTACCATTATTCGGCAATGAGGACTGTTGTATTATTGGCATGCGAAACATCTTCCTTGGTGCAAGACGAATGTCGGCAAATTAGAAGATGAGTTTAGTCCTGTAACAGCCCACAAGCACATGTCGTTTCTCCTTGTAGGCAGAAAGATGAGAGGTAAGTAGAGGGAAGAGAGAGATAAAAAGGAAAAATATAGGTAGAGGGGTAGAGAGGTAAAGGGGAGAGAGATACGTATGGGAGAGAGGTATAGGGGAGAGATAGGTAGATGGGTGATAGGTAAAGGGGAGGGATATACGTAGAGGGGAGAGAGAGGTAAAGGGGAAAGAGATACATAGAGGGGAGAGAGATGTAAAGGGGAGAGAGATAGGTAAAGGGGAGGGAGATAGGTAGAGGGCAAAGAGAGATAGGTAAAGTAAATAGTGATATGCTAACATATTTACTCGACATGTTTAAAAAGCCCTAATTCAGTTAGTTTATTTGATTCGAAACATAAACCCCTTAATTTTTTCAGTTTATAATTGATATCATGAAAGTGAGATTTTCATGGAACAATGACTTCAAAGTGGATTTAATAAAATTTGTTCCAACATATGTATATTTCAGGTATAATTTAATAAACAACGTTAAAATATGTATTGTTCACTGTCATAAAACTGATTTCTTAGACCTAAAAAAAAATAACAAAAAAAGACTTCGCGTGTTTTAATGCATGTGATGAAATAATGGTACTAAAACATTGTATTCTCTTCTTACAAGTAAAAGTACAGCTTATTGTTAGTAATATATTTTTCATTCCCCATAATTTTATATTATATGTAGCAAAAATATGCATACGGGTAAGAAATGCCATGCTAAATGCTCAAAACAGGACAATACGTTACCTACTGTATTTAAGGTTGTCAACTCTGCGCTCACTGAACAGATGTACAACTAGAAGGCACAGCAAAAAAGGTAGCAGCAGATTACTTTTGCTCTTGGCAAACACCGGATTTAAACTACAAGAAAGCTGCAACAAATTTTAACTTCCTTCCCACGTCTCTGTTTCTTTCTGCAAGAAAATTTTGTTCAGGATGCAAAATTTAATTTCGCTGCCGCCCCGCGCTCTTTACGCGGGTTGAAAAATGTCGTCATACATTTACTAAAGTGCTTCCAGCTGCTGAAATGGTGGTACGAGCTAAAGTATACAAATCACAAAGTCAAGATTTTAGTTTTACCTTTTCAATCCACCGTACTAGTATCTTCTCTTTTCGCCTTTACACCCACTGCGAGCAGAAAATTTTAATTCCACAATGAGTGAAAACCTTCCTAACCGCAAATGTTTTTCAATTATTACAACAATAAAAGCAAATAAAAAACTTCCCAATTCATCAGTGTTTCCCCTCGTTTTATGTTATATAACACACAAAATACGTATATACTTTAATATTATGTATAAAAATAATGACTCATAAAGAAAATAATTTTATCATTTATCAACACACAAATATCTAACACGCCAAACTCTGGGGAACGTAGTTTTTCAACTAAAAATATCAAACCCGGTGAGAAAATAATATAAATTCAAATCCTTTTAATATTTAGGCAACTACCTTAGATAACTCATTTGAACTTAATGTTCAGGAAGAATTTGTGGGGAAAATTAATATTTTAGACGTTGCAAACAATTAACAGCCATGCAAAATCTCTCCAGTGTCAATAACAGTAAAAAAGAGGCATACGTTGGGGATAACTATCACTTACTAAACGTATAATTTAATTACTGTAAAAACAAGATTATTTATATTTACAAACTTTATCATACTAATCTTGATTACTTTTACAAATAATATAATTTCACTAATTTTGTTCGTCATTTATAGTAGTTTACTATGAAGATGTCTTTAATACTTCTGGAACATATCCAGAATTAAACTTGGGTGTAAGAAAATTGCCACATCAGACAGTACCTCATACTATTGTGTACTGTGACTCCTTAACGGTGCTGCCTACTCCAGAGCATAGATAGGGATTTGCAAGTTAAATCCTGTGGGGTAAGTCAACTGTCGTACCTACATATGCCACCACTGACTTTTTATTCGTCTTGATACGTTCCACGCTGTAATAGATATTTTAGGCTGATTTTTCAATACCCTGAGATATTTGAACAAATACGTATTTTCGTTATCGAAAAACGCCAGGATTAAAAAATAATTCTGAGCCATAAGCCATTCACAAACGTTTGCCTGTTCTTTTCTATACAATATTTTACTGCAATATTCAGAAATGATCATTGTGCTCACTACTTGAAAAGTCACTCTCATAAAACTCCTCTAATAACATGCAGTTGCTCCAAGGGGCTCACAACCCTATTTCACTAAAACAGAATAAGAAATTCCTCTTATTCACGTCAGGCCACCTGGGCTTTTTATGGAGTGCAATAGAGTCTGCTCTAGGGTTTTGTCTGACCTAACGTTTGCCCAATGTGAAGCAGTAACATTTTTTTGTGAAATAACCCTTGCCTGCAAAATTATTGTACACATGTAGATAGCTATTTTTTAATGCTAGCTAGCATGTCCTGCATGTAAATATTAAAAAATTTTGCATAATGAAAATGACTATTTTCATTGAAGAATGGTATCATGTTCTGAACACAGACCAAGTCGGCATCTCAGTCACCCTGATGCTCAGAATCAACGAACTTCATCAATGAAACCACTAAAAAATACTGCACCCACAAAGCAGCGGCAGGCTCATTACTCTTAACACGATCAAGCTCATTCTGAAATTATTAATGCCAACCATGCATCCACCTTGCAATTTCGTACGGTAAATTCTTCCATGTTGATCAAATTTCTTCTGATTTGATGCGTGCTTCTTCCACGACCCTCAGAGCTAAAACAGTTTGAACGATGTCTTGTAACGGCTCTGCTGTAAACGGTAGCAAAGAGGCGTGGTCGTGTTTCAGGGGAAGTGATATTATACCCGACTTTACACTCCATGAGCGTGCGGCATTGACGTAACTGTAGGGATCAACCAATAAGAATATTTTGCTATGACTGAAGCGCAATTGGAGAATTCGTACCTCGACTCGTGAATGTTACTGGCTAAAGATAAAAATGCACATACTAGTCTAATTGCAGAAAACTCGCAGTTGTGTGTATTCATTGTTTAGCACTTCAGCCCAGACTGTATAATTTTGTTAGAATTTATTGAATTGTGGGCATACGCCATTGCTCATGTTTTGCTGATCAAACTTGTGTTGAATGACAAAGTGCAAAAAACACAGAAAAGGATATAAACACAAAACAAACAGAAAAATCAATCCCAGAGAATTCCGTCAGTTTATATATATATATATATATATATATATATATATATATATATATGTGTGTGTGTGTGT